>AP028451.1:7148850-7239191 GCA_036509395.1 Antheraea yamamai
AAATGTTACTTGAGGACATGCTTTATGATTTGCTTCTTTTATCGTGAACGCAGTACTTTAACAGTAATACGTGTTCACTGTTCATACAAACAGAGAGACAGAAAGAAATTGCTAAAAATGATTGAAATGTATTTTATTACTTAATCCTAGACACCTAAAAAACCTTTTCACAAAAATCTAAAAACTACAGACACGTTAGATTTACGTTCTTATTTACGTTTAGTTTGGCACCTGTAGACTACTATTTTATATACTTATACATGTATATAAAATTGTGTGTTATGTTGCCAGGCTAATCTCCAAAACGGCTGAACCGACTTTGATGATACTTTTTTGACAGATAAAAAACTTTTCAAATTACTTTCTAGAAACATACTATTGCACTTTTCCATAGACACTAAGAAGTAATGATAGAAATATATAGAGATAGAAAAAGGACAGACAGGCCCCTTTTAATTCAAATAAGATACGTAATTCCTACTAGATTTCAAAAGGGTATTAAACATGGTACATTGTAAACTAAAATGGCACTAACATAAATTGGACTTGACTTTCATAACTACATATTATAAAACAAAGTCCTCTGTGACATCTGTCTGTGTGTCTGTTCGCGATAAACTTAAAAACTACTGAACGGACTTTCACACGGTTTTCACCATTAGATAAAGTGATTTATGAGGATGGTTTAGGTATATAATTTGCCAAGGTCTTTTTTATTACAAGAACGGGGAAACGTCCGCCGGGACCGATAGTTTTTTTTATGTCATAGCAGGCAAACGAACAGGTGGATCACCTGATGTTAAAGTGATCACCACCGTCCATAGACACTAACAAGACTAGGGGAGTCGAAAGTGCGTTGCCAGCCTATGTTTGGGGGAAAGGGAGGGAGGGATGAGAGGAGAGGGGAGGGGAAGGGTGGTGGGCCTCCGGCGCTCTCACTGACCGAACGAAACGCAACAATGCAAGCACTGTTTCTTCACGTCGGTTTTCTATGAGAGGGTGGTACTACCCCGGACGAAACCAATAATAATTTCAGCGTGGCTCTACCATCTAAAACATTTACATAACAGTTACATAATAAGTTTAACAGACACTTTTAAATTGTTCATGAAGCCTATGTAAAACCAATTTCGTAACGATCGCAATTTTGATTGAAGTTATGTATAGTATCGCAGTCAGCAACAAAGATGCCTCTAACCAGAACACAAATCGGAGAAAAGTCGAAATGTCTCCCTCTTTCTTTGAACAGCCCTACCCTTAACTCTAAAAAGCATTCAGAAAAGGGACGCCTTAAAAAAATACGAAATGATCACTAACAATGAATTTAGATAATTGTTTCACTAACATCTAAACTTTAGAGAGCGAAGCGGGTTGATTGAAAAAGTGGTGACTCATACAGGACGATACACACGCGCATCGCTTTTCAAAATTAATTATTTACCTTGCGTTTTCTATTTAAGTACAAGAAACTGTGACAAACCGGTCATCCCATTTTTGAAACTCAATAAAATTAGTAACATTTTTTTATGTATGGTTTACAACAAAGTGCCAAAATATATCACCAATTTGCCGGACTGTAAGTTTAAGCGCCACGTCAAACGGGTTTTGGTGTCTAAAAGCTATTATGGAGTAGATCAATATGTGAACGATGGTGATGTCTAGAATTGACACCTATTTCTGCATCTACTAAAAACGATTGTAACGTTAATGTATTTTAAATATATGTATGTTAAAAAGATAAACCCGATCGATTATGGCCTGAACAGAATGAAGTATTTTTGATTGCTTGATTTCTTGTAGCATTTGACTGTTGAATGTCCCGGTTTACCGAACTCATGCATAGAATCCTTCAAATAACACCACAAACGAAATTAAGCTACACTATAGATTAAAGATATGTGATCTGTGAAGGGTCAAATTATAATGGACAGCTTCGCTGACAATAAAAAGGCAACAATGCGCCGGTAATGTCATCCGAGGCAGGACTCTCACGTCAGTTGATAGGTCATTGACGTCCGATCGATTGGAGATGTTGTTTTTGCAATCGATTCCGCCGATGCACAGCAAAATGCTTGGTACGTTAACGAGATGAATTATTGTGTCCTTGAATACCGTATTATAAAAAACAAATACGTATGTTTGTTTATGATTCTGTTAGCTCGCTTTTATATTATCTTCGTCTGTGTAGATCTGTATTGTTGACTTAAGAATAGAGAGTATAGATATTGTAGTCTAATTGAAATTTAGATAAATATTTAATCACATTTTCCTTCATAAAACCTTTTATACCTATAAGCTATTATTAGGACAAACATGTAGATTACGCAAAAGGTAAGTAGTGTTTGGAAATAAACGTTTATGTATTTATATTTTGTATGTATGTATATATTTATTTAAATTCAGCAGTTTGAACGGGTTAAATAATTTAAATCTATCAGATATCCTTAAAGTCGACTTAAATTGTGAAAGCGGAGTAATAATTACCTTTATATGTATAATTCTTCTGTCCGTGTGTATGTGACTGAACTCACTGAACTCCTCCTAAACGGTTGGACAGATTTTGTTGAAATTTTTTGTGTGTTTAAGTGTATTCAAGAATGGTTTAGATTCACATTTAGATGCGGTAGGTGGCGTTGCGGTATTGACTTTTAGGATTTTTATTATCAAGGACGGACAACGTCCACCAGGCCCGCTAATATGTAAGTATGGTATTTGTGACGAAAAAGAAACATTTTACAATAGGGATTATTTGTAAATAGTTTATGTTTTCTAGAAGGTTTTAGCGGTAACTTTTACATAGGAACTGCACACATTGACAGCTTATCACTCTGACTATTGTAAGCAAGCAATAGGATTCAAGAAATTGATCATTTCGAATTTTGTTAAATCTCTCGAATAATGACGTCGTACTATAAGATATTTTAACCCTACGTTTCGTAGGATGGAATGATGAACAAACTTAATAATAGCGACGATGAGACTCGATAGTATCCGCTATCAGAAACCGTTTAGTTACAGGATACCGAAATGGGTTGATCAGTTCGAACGATTTTGAAATAAATTTTCAACAAGATAAAAACCCTGATGTTGGCTTGGGAGGCAGGGGTAGAGAGACTGCATTCCTTCCCTTATAGGTAGTCGATGTCTTGGTCCAACCTTATATTGTGATCACTAACTATTGATCCTTAATACTAGCAATAACTCAGTGTAAGAATTATTTATTAATGCACATACTTTATACTTTATAGATTAGGCATTTGATCATAATGTTACTTTATGTTAAATGGCGATGTGGCCAATAATGAAAACAATATAAGGTTAGTAAAGACTTTAGACCAGTGGTACACAACTTTTTTTTCTAAACGGGCCACATACACGTTTCACTGATGATGTCGCGGGCCGCAAACTGCAAATATTTAGGTATTAAATAAAAATAACGTAATTTAAAATTAACAACGTGTTGATGTAGTGAAAAATGGATGTCGAATAAAACAAGCTTGGTATAGCCCTTATATAATAAGGATCACATTGCTGTTACGTTATCTGGGATCATTTTAATTTACTCGGTGTGCTCATAGTTTTTCTGATGGTTTTAAAATAATTGAAAATAAAGTATAATCGGGTTGGCCAACTACAAAGACCCGGCGGGCCGCAGGTTGCTTTAGACTGTTGCGAACGGAATCCATAAAGACTTCAAGATAGTTGTTGTTTTTACATTCCTTTTCTAGTAAATACAAGTGCATCTATAGTAATATCATAAAGAGGTAAAGTTTGTGAGTTTGTGACGTTGTGGGGGGTAATCTCAGGAACTACTGGTTCGATTTGAAAAATTCTTTCAGTGTTATATAGCTTATTTATCGTGGAAGGTTATAGGCCACATATCATCATGCTAAGACTAATAGGAGCGGAGCACCAATGAAGAATGTTTCAAAATCAGTTATTTTTTGCTATTGAGAGCTTTCGCTGCGTATTAGCGTTGGCCCAAAGTAACTATTCCACGCGGGCTAAGTCGCAGGCAAAGGCTAGTTTACTATTTACAAATGTATCATTAACAAAATAAAATCAGTTAATAATCTAGACGCTAGACTACGATGCTTATAATTTTTTTTCAAGTTATACAATAAAAGCTAAATCTGAACAAACATTTATGAGACTGTTTTGAAAGTGAAATAAAATGTAACTGAATGATAATAATAACATTAAAGTCAAATTAACACCTGCATATGGAAGCATGACATTATCGATGGAATGAAACCGAACATACAACACCCACTTTTTGTCACGTATGTTCTAATAATAAATATATAAGACCGAAGCGTTTTGCAACTTGCTAATTTAATTCAAATTGTATTAAAGTCCGATTTTGTTTGTACAGAAAATACTAAATATACAACCAGGTCTTCCTTTCCCATAGTTAAATACCATTTAAAAGTTACCTGCATATATGTAGTTACTTAATTTATATACTAACCAGAGTCACGACTAATATTATGTTACTAATGCTCGTTTTCTGAAATACTTTTAACTATAGTTTATCTGTTCCATAACTTTTCACATTTGGTTTCTGAAAACACAGTCACACGATAAATATAAGTTAAACTCGGTTCAACTTAACTGGCCAATATTGAGTGTTTATCTCTTCGATAAGTTTTGTTTGACATTTCGAGCAACGTAAGCAGTTACCTGCTTGGAAAGACAACTAGATCTTAAATAATCTTCCAGAACACACCAGTCGGTGATATGCGATTCGAGAGCTTAAAAATTTACGTAAAGAAAAAAAATTATAGGTGGAATTCACAGTAAATACGAATCTACTATCTATTTTCCTTTAAAATGGGTATATACTATATGTAAGATCACTCATTTATTGTTTTGTGGACATAGATGAGTTTTTAAAGTTTCATTAAAGTCGAATCGTAAGTAAATACAATAGGTAC
The DNA here is from genome assembly GCA_036509395.1 of Antheraea yamamai. Classification (NCBI taxonomy): domain Eukaryota; kingdom Metazoa; phylum Arthropoda; class Insecta; order Lepidoptera; family Saturniidae; genus Antheraea; species Antheraea yamamai. The sequence goes on from AP028451.1 coordinate 7,153,788, forward strand.
TTGCCAATATTACATAAACCGACGATAGCTACTAGGAAAACTGTAAAAAATCCCCTACAAGTCGATTGGTTTTAATTAATAGAGGGTTAACTTGTTACTCTATGATCAAAAATCCTGGATAAGTAGAAGAATTCTGTACCAGGGCAGTCTAAGGACATAAACATTTACTGAGATTTTATTATAAGTTTTACTTTTAGGAACATTAAAAAGAAAATTTTAACAAAAGATAAAACGACTTCAAAAAAATCAGCTCCTAAAGAACTCAAGAACGTCTTTGACTATAGTTAGGTACCTACCCAATCGTAGACTGTCATAAGCCTACCAAGTTCTCAATTACTATACATTTCTTATTCCGTTATGAAGAGTTCCTGTAGTATCTTCGAAACCCAAGTTTCAGTGAAACGGAATCCCTTTGAAAATACTCCCTTTCAAATAAAAAAATAATTTTGCAAATGAGCTTATAAATGAGAAAGTTCAGCAGTAACAAACATTAAAAAAAACAGAATTGCGAATCTCCTGCTTTTCGTAGTCAGTTAAAAATGTGTAAAATGTAAATTTATATGGAATTGAATACCTTTGAGTATGAAGCTGAATTGCAAATTCCTAATAATCTCAAGTGAAATCAAGAAAATCCATAAAAACATCAATCCAAAAGCGGAAACGCATATGAAGCGCTGATCATGCAAACATAATGTGTAGGTATAATCAACAGTTGGTATCTAAAATTGGAAAGTAAAGGTATGATGTCGCCCACGTCATGCGTGGGGGCACCCGCGGACGAGCACAATGACAGAGCCTCCGAGCGCTTGTGTTTTCCAGTTGGAAACACATGGCCACAGGTTTAGATTCATTACTAAAGCGTCAGCGATTTATATTTTTTATATACTCCGTTTGACATACAAACTTTATGCTGTCAAACAAGTTGTTTTTCTCTACAAACAACTGAATCTTCTTATGGAAATAAAAAAACAGAGATCTGCCGATGTGTGTGCTACTACAAGAACTACTAAATACATTTCGATTATTTTTTAATGCCTTTACATCTTGGACACTTAGTACTCGTTTAGAAACAATTATCACGATAGCTTCATTGAAGTTAGTGAAGTTTTAAAAATCATTACTTTTAATTACATTACGCATTCGACGATGTGTATGTTAGGCAAGCGATGTGGTGCGCATGTTTAGAAGAATATAACATTATTTGCAACGAAAATTGTTGCAATATTTTTATGTTTTGCTCCTGTGCATAAAATATATTATTCAGGCAATAAATAGAGCAGACGAATTCGCGCGTATCAGTTAGTACTATATAATATTCCAACATTAAAGAGTAAAGAATCATAAAAAGTTTCAATCATAATATAGTTGGAAGAAGACTTTTAATATCATACAATTATGACTTTTATCCTATTATATTAATGTGGGCTCATTACTAACAATTATATAGATATGCTCTTCGTAGACCAAATCTATACTACATAAAGTTCTTTATACATCAAAGCTGGAGTGGGCTACAATCTCTCTGTAGTATTTTGAGCATCATCGTCATTTTATCCTTATACCATTTAAGTAGGGTCGGCCCAAGATATTTTCCTCTTCCACTTTAGCCTGGCAGATGTTAACTCAATATTCACACCGCTTATACAGTATAATTTTTCACACAATTTATCCATTACTTTTTCGTCCTATTTATACTCCTATATCCGTTCCTTTCATACTTTAAACTTTTCTGTTTACATGATATTCATCTCTCCTCATGACATGCTCGTACTATGCTAACTTATTACTCCTCAACCTCGCTGTCACTGATGCTATTTGCAAAACTTCCTCTGATATACTAATTCCTAACCCTATCCATTCTAGTTACATCATACTTGTATCTTAACATTCATATCTCTACCACACGTAATCTTTTCTTATTCTTCTTTTTCGCAACCTAGTACTCAGATGGAGACAACATGACTATTTTGATAATAGTTTTGTACGCCTGCCCTTTGAGTTTAAAGGCCCTGGTCCGATACCGAAGATATCTTTCGCTATTACTTCCAACCTTCAGTTCTCTTATTCCCCGTGTTCTTGTCTATGCTACTATTGTTTTGGGACAATGAACCGCGGACCGAAATTATTAAAACTGAAAAAATTGTACTATTCTTAGCATTTGTAGGTGGAAGAGCCACGCTGAAGCTATTACTGGTTTCAGCATGAATGGGTCGCCTCGCTCGGGGTAGTACCATCCTCTCACAGAAAACCGACGTGAAGTAACAGTGCTTGCATTGTTGCGTTTCGTTCGGTCAGTGAGAGCGCCGGAGACCCACCTCCCCTCCCGTTCCACTTTCCCCTTCCCCTTCCCTTCCTCCCCCAAACACAGGCTGGCAACGCACTTGCGACTCCCCTGGTGTTGCAAGTGTCTATGGACGGTGGTGATCGCTTAACATCAGGTGACCCACCTGTTCGTTTGCCTCCTATGATATAAAAAAAAATCACAACATAATTCCATAACCTTACGGTACTACTATAAAATAAAAATACTACAAATTGAATTCATCTTAATTATAATGATTTATTAATACGTTACTCCCACTAAGTTTATTGGTAAACCTCACAACTTATATACAAGGAAATGAATATAGCATAATAAAATATATATATTTCATTTCACATATATTTCCGCTTACGCTTATGACCATAATATGAATCTTAATTAAATACTATACATCACTATTATTGCTGTCAAACGATCTTTTATTTAAATTCGAAATCAAATAATAAATTATATCTTGAAAACGACCACTTATAATACGTAACCAAATGTGGGCATAAGTTTTTATGATTGTGAACACATTTTTTTTTTTTCTTACAAAAATTGTACTGGAGCATGTTTTGAAGCAATTTGAAACGATGTCTAGATCATAGTAACAGGTTGTGTACTTTGGTGTTAAAGAAAAATAGTTTTATTCTGTTTTTTAGACTTTGGTGGCGAAAAATAATGCTTAAGCCGTCCACGAGTAAAAGTCTACTTCTAATTAAGTTACTAGGGGTATTTCATGTGAAGCAGATAAACAAAAAAGACGAGGTCCGAAAATTCGTTCATATTCAGTCTTATTGGACTTCTAGTAGGTGTGAATGTGAATACACAAAATATTTTTTCTGTCATGTCGTCATGCTGTCACTTGATAACCAGACTGTTTAAGACAGACAATTACAATTTTCAACTATTTTGTTACGTAACATGAGGTGAACATTTAGGTAACTGTCGGTTTGTGTGATACAAAAAAAAATCTAAAACACGTTTGCATTGTTCTGATGATAAAAAAATTTATTGCGAAATGAAAATGTAAAGACGATTTTTGTAATATTTTTTTTCCAATTTTGTGGGTTTCGCACTGTAATCATTTGGAATTGCCAATATAAAGGGAGAGAGGAGTGATCGCAATTTGATACGATTCACTACTCATTTCCTTGACGTGTTGCAAAAGTCACCAAGATTTGTCAGTCATGATTTAGATGCAAGTCAGAGAGTCGTGGTAATTTCAAAATCCGTTAAATATCTTATTAATTAGTAATTTACAAGTAGGTTCTAATTATTCTTAAACATCTATACATTTCAAATAATTATATAAATACCTATATAGTTTACTCCTTTTATACATTTTGTATAGGCAAACTGACTACCTATCTCGACTGACAGTATAAAAGATTTTAGGAACACTCGTCAATAAATGAAATATTGAATCTACTATTATCAAAAAAATAATAATGAATAAAAAGTGAATTAGTGTATATACATACATAGTTAGCTGTTTAAATTTTTCATGACATCTCAAAAAAAACTTGCAAATTGAAAATCTACTTCTAATTAGTCTTAGGCTTTCACGCTTTAACTACTCAACCGTATAGTGTCAGTGTTACAGAAATGGGCATAGGATATTTTTCATCCAGATAAAATGAAGCCACGAGTAAAAACTAGTCAACTATAAAATAGCCAAAAGCGAATCGTGATAAAAACGACAGCCACTTTCAATACTTTTGGTCATTTAAATATCTAGATCAGAATCCCATAAAACTGGATTATAAATTGTACAATATTAATTCAGTGTTTTATTGAAATACACTCGGCCCATTCAGAGCGAGCGTGGGTCAGAAGCGAGCCGCCCGCGCCGCGCCCGCGCCTGCGGCACCATTGTCTGCCTGTGTGTGGGCGGGTTTATAATCATTCACATAATTACGATACCGGTGACGTGTAAATTAAAGCGCTTTAACATTGTAAAATTTTAACGAGGTTTAATGAATTAGTTTGGGCACAGAGCTACCTTTTGGCAAGGTCAGTTACAATACACAAATACGGTTGTCACGATTTGTATTTGAATAAGGCTTCGCATTACGTCCATGAATGAACGAACGAATTTTATAGAAATTGTAAAGGCTATAGATATATAACAGATAATAATATCAGCCTGTATGTGTCCCGTTGCCGAGGCAAAGATCCAATCCCGAGGGAAAGCATAGCTTAGTCATCACATCAGCCTATGAATTATTTCCATATTTTAATACCGAGAAATCCACAGTTTTCCACATACGCGGAAGTACAATAAGAACATTTTATCAGATTCAGGTTTCCTCACCATGTTTTTTTATCGAGAAATGACAGTACAAATTCGTAAATGTCCACGAATTCCGAAATATTTATTACTACATGACGGAGCTCGAATCTGCGGACATCGAGTCGATATTCCGCCGGTGAAATTACTCATCTACCTAAAATGTGTATGTACTCAGGTAAATCCAAACCATTTTGTAAGTGGTAGAGTCACGCTGAAGCTATTACCTACTGGTTTCAGCATGAATGAGTCGGTTCGCTCGGGGTAGTACCACCCTCTCATACAAAACCAACGTGAAGTAACAGTGCTTGCATCGTTGCGCTTCGATAGGTCAGTAAGAGCGCATGAGGCCCACCTCCCCTTTCCTCTCCCCCTCCCTCCCTTTAGGGAGGGCCCTTTCCCCCAAACACAGGCTGGCAACGCACATTCGTCTCCCCTGGTGTTGTTAGTGTCTATGGACGGTGGTGACCACTTAACATCAGGTGCCCCATCTGTTCGTTTGTCTAATATGACATAAAAAAAAATTGATAATGTAAAACGACTTCTTTTATGTTTATCTTTTTTTCATAAGATTTGATTCAATTTCCGCCAAATCCATACGAAGTATAGTAAAATAGAGAAGTAATAACATAAATAGCTGGACATGTCTAAAATACTTTACTAGTAACGTGATGTACTCTGTTACATGACGATATCTGGTTATGTTGGCAATAACGCTTTTGTGTTATATTACAAGAAACGTTGTTAATCTCTCAATTATTCTGCTCAGTATATCACTGTTTTGTGTCGTATTGGAATTTGTAACAATTACCTGATAATGAAGTATATATGCAATATTCATATCGCAACGTGTGATATCCTTTTCACACTTATTAGTCATGACATAATTCTTACTCACTCGCACATTGATATTGTCAATAATAATAACGAACAGCGGACAACTAAATGTCAAAATATGTACTGTTAACAAATAGAATCATTGGTGCAACTACCATTCTAGAAACATAATGCAACAGATAAATACTTATCGAGTAAATGTAAGAACGAAATGTTTAGATCAGTGCTAGTTAGGAACGGATTATTTGCGAGCAATAGCCGGCAGTCTATTTGTTTTGTTAAACTGCTAACAGGCGGACCAACGCGGTTACAGTGCCGCAATATTATTGTATACGTTGCACGCCGCAGCCACGTTTTAGTGATTCATTGTATTAAACTCAACCTACAAATTGATACGTTGATCGATAGCTTTAAGAAGCATTGTAGTCGATAATTTCTTTATAAAAGATGTCTATTGCATGTGTTTATAGTATTCATTTATTGGGTCTATTTTGTGATGACGACGTCTGCGGAATTATCCTGCTTTTATACTTATGTTTAACCTCATTGAGGGATAATTTTGCATATATTCTTTCATAGTGTTCAGCTACGTTTTAATATATAGAACTCGTTAGAACACCAGTACAAAATTTCACACTTACCTACTCACCGATTTAGACTGTTCGTTCTCTGGCTGTCTGTTTTAACTATAAGATAACAACGTCAAGAAAAGAAGAAACTACCAAAAAACACAGAGTGAGTGGAGAACGAAAGAAGATAAATGAGACAAAAGGAAAAGCAAGACACAAGAAAAGAAAGGGCAAAAACCACCAAAAAAAGTTGACAGAACAGCAGAATAGATAATAATGACAAACGGAATGAGTCTCTGCCTTTTTTTTTATTAACGTGGGGAAATCCCTTATGGATACGCCACCCTCCCGGGGGGAGAGAGTGGGATATGTCCAACTAAAACCCCACGGTGTACCGCCCGCCGCATGGTAGGGGTGGTCAGGGTTCTAACCTGCTATCTTCTTGAGAACTGCACCTGTGTTGTTAAAGAGACTACTGGGTACACAACCAGTCGTCTCCCCTCGTCAGCCTCACCTATGCAATGAGGAGATTGGCCCCCCGGCTTATCCCCTCAAGTTCGGCTATGGTAGTGGGAGGAGGCGAGCGTTCCGCCTCCCCCTTCTCCCTGCAGATTTTTACCAACTTGATTCTAATAGCTATATGTTAATCAATTCAAACAATATATTTATAAACTATAACCTATACGTTATTCTAATGTATGAGCTATATCATTACATAGTATAAAACAAAGTCCCCTACCGTATCTGTCTGTCTGTCTGTTCGCGATAAACTCAAAAACTACTGAACGGATTTTTAAGCGGTTTTCACCAGTAGATAAAGTGATTCATGAGGAACGTTTTGGTGTATAAATTGTCAAGGATTTTTTTTTATAATCAGGGCGGGATAACGTCTGCCGGTCCCGCTAGTATAAATATAATCGAGGTGGCCGATTCCTTTGACTGGTAGAATACCAATTCAACGTCTGCAGGTCGAAATGTACCAACAATTTTGTAGGAATTCCCGTACATTTACTAATTCAAATCGATAACTATCGGCTGACGGTGAGGAAAAATGGCATGAGGAAACCTTAACCTGAGAAATTTCTTGTAGTACTATGTGGGAAAATCTAGAACTGTGAATTTCTCAATGTTTGAAATCGCTATGTCATAGGATGGCGTTGTGATTATGCCCATACCTTCCTTAAAGAAGATGCCTATGGTTATACAGTAGGTTTCTCACAGATTGATGATGATGGTGATGATAAGTTATATTAAGTTTCATCAAAATTCGTTCAGCAGTTTTCACGTCAAGTAGTGACGAACAAGCAACCATCTTTAGAAACTTTCTCGTCTATAATATTAATGGGAGTAAGCAACGAAATACCTAGACAGAGGTCATCAAAGGCAGCAAGAGGTACAATATCAAATAACCTACGAAGGCTCTGTGACGAACCTAAATACCTCGAGCTTTAGTAGGGTAATTTACACACACTAATTGTGGCCGTCGGCGGTGCGTGGGTGAGCACGATCCATCATGCCTACAGTTGGAAATATACCGTGTGTTTACTATAAAGAAATTTAAGAAATCTTGTTTCGTGTTGCTTAACTTGTTTTCCTATGTCATGTAAGTATTAAAAACCAGTGGGGTGCCGACGTGAATAAGCAAGCTTGTATACGCGACAGTTTTATTGTCAACTAGCTGTGCCCGCGACTACGTTCGCGTGGAACGTCGTCTAAAAAAACAGTTATTAATAAAATCATCTGAATGTATTAAATCAATTTACTTATCTACTTTTCTTTGGTACTTAAGTCGCGTCGACATTAAAATTACAATAACTTTTGATAGCGTAAACCGATATTAATGAAAGCAAGACTAAATGTTACTCGGAGATATGCTTTATGATTCTCTTGATAAGATTTTATAGAGAACGCAGTACTTTAGCACTGATACGTATTCAAACAAACAGACAGACAGACATTTCTAAAAGTGAGTGTAATATATTTAATTGCTTATTCCTAGACTCCTGCAACCAGTTTTTCACAAAAATCAAAAAATATTTTCTCATTATATATATAGTATATGTCTATAACAATATTATAATCTATACTAATATTATAAAGAGGTAAAGTTTGTGACGTTGTGAGTTTGTAACTTTGTAGGGGGTAATCTCAAGAACTACTGGTTCGATTTGAAAAATTCTTTCAGTGTTATATAGCTCGTTAAACCCAATAGGAGCGGAACACCAATAAAAAATGTTTCAAAATCGAAGTTTTTTTCCTCTTTTTTTATATCATTTAGCATAAAAAAAAAACAAGAAGGAACGCAGATAAGAATATCAAAAAAACATTGTATGCTTTATCATAGTCACATTTCTACTCCTCTTTTATAATAATTTGGACAAAACTCTTATCGGTACGAAAATGTGAGATTATTTCAATACATTTCAGTATATAGTGAACACCGATAATTCATTTTATCTTTACACGTTGTTGCATCCCATCAGATACGTCCCGAGAGATGTGAAACAATAATGGGTCAACAGCTACGACCGAAGCTGGGCTTTGTTCATGGGAGACACGCGCCGGAAAACAAAGGTGTGTGCGATCTGATTTGAACGAGTATAGCGCTTTTGTTTATTATCGCTTTTATTAAAGGCTTGTTATAATATTAGAATTTAGGCGTAATTTTTTTCTACAAAACGTGACATAATGTCTGCATTATGTCTGATAGTAAGAGTTGAATCCAAAACCTCTCGTCAATAAACTATAGAACACTTACATTTATTAACTGGACATGGATAATGTAAGCAATACCTTAAACACTTTGAAATTATTAACGACTAGCTGTGCCCGTGACTTCGTGCACGTGGAACCAAATGTAAAAAATAGTGACTAACAAAATCATCTGAATGTATTAAGTCAATTTACTTATCTACTTTTCTCTCGTACTTAAGTCGCGTCGTCACTATAATTACACTAACATTTGATAGAGTGAACCGATTTTAGTAAAACCAAGACTAAATGTGACTCGAGGATATACTTTACGATTTTCTTTTTTATGAGTTTTTATCGTGAACGCAATACTTTAGCAATGATACGTGTTCAAACAAACAGAGAGACAGATCTTACTAAAAATAATCGAAGTGTATTTTATTACTTATGCCAAGACACCTGTAATATTTTTTTTCATAAAAATCTAAAAAGTACCGACACGTTAGATTTACATTTTTATTATATGTATAGATAGATGCCTCCTGCCCTTGCGATAACTTTAACCATTTACTTCAAGAATGCCCCAGATTTAATATGAAGAGACAAGGATATACAATTCTTTGTAACAATCTCCGTATATGTTCCTCTGATCTTTTGGGCTTGAAGGAGTCTGCTATCAGATCGTTTGATCATTTTGTAAAGCATGTGATCAGTAATGTGAAGGTATTTAACGGACTTTGAAATTACCACAACTCTCTTGCACCTAAATCATGAGGGACGAATCATTGTGGCCTTACTACACAATGCTAATGCAACGCGTCAAGCGAAAGGGAAGCGACTTGTATCAAATTGCGACCACATCTCTCTCCCATTATGTTACTAACTCCGACCATATTTCAGCGAAAATAGCGAAACTGAAAAAAACAGTACACTATACGCCAATACACTGACTGTTCGACTGATTTTGTATGATTTCGTTGAATTTGAAGAAAATATGATTAAGAGACCCGTATTGGTGAACTTTTGTTATTTATACAACTGTACGTTAAGTCACTAAATCTGTTTAGATTTACAAATCATTATTATTATTTATTATTATTACATAGTATAAAACAAAGTCCCCTACCGCGCCTGTCTGTCTGTCTGTTCGGGATAAACTCAAAAACTACTGAATGGATCTTTATGTGGTTTTCACTAGTGGATAATGTGATTCATGAGAAACGTTTTGGTGTATAATTTGTTGAGGATTTCTTTATAATCAGGGCGGGACAGCGTCTGCCGGGTCCGATAGTTATGATATATATTTTTGTATTATCATCCAATCATAACCAAATATATGTTATATTGTCTTATATATATATATATATATATATATATATATGTCGTTTTCGTTCGACCATTTTTCTCCGACTCCCCAGATATTATCCCCTACAACCTCACAAACTTTACCTCTTTATAATATTAGTATAGATAATATAATTAGTTAATAGCTTCTGCCCACGACTTCGTACGCGTGGAATAGTTATTTTGGGCTAAGACGCAGCGGAAGCTATCAAAAGGAAAAAAAATCCCGATTTTAAAACATTATTCATTGTTGCTTCGCTCCTATTTGTCTTAGCGTGATGATATATAGCCTATGACACTCACCAATAACGTGGCTTTCTATTGGGAATTTTCAAAATCGGTTTAGTAGTTTCTGAGATTACCCCCTACAACGTCACGACGTCACAAACTCACGAACTTTACCTCTTTATAATATTAGTATAGATTTATAAAATGAATGATATAAACGACTATTCTGAAGAAAAAATTGATTAAATTTGACATATTTATAACTAGCTTTCACAACTCCTCTCATGACACCTCTGTTCGTATGTGAATTAAAATTGACCACCAGACCTTATGAGGTAATATAAAATCTTTATAATCAACCTTTTGAACATATATTAAGGTACAATTTTCAATAGAACTTGGAATATTCCCAACAGCCTCAGCGACCAAAACTTTCTCTGTTCACGAATGAACAATCTTCATAATATATCAAAGTGAGGTTTGTTTCGCTTGAGGTCACACTGTCGCTTCGAGTACACCCCGTTATAGTAACTTTTGGAAATAATTGACCTCGGTAATAGAGAATTATTTAATAAAGAACTTGGTATTATTTTGTGTAAGTTACAACTGAATGCATTACATAATACATATGATATCTGTTTTATAATGTACTCTTTACTAAGCAATTTAGTTTTTTTTTTTTTGCTATTACAGTCATATTCTTTTTGTTTCCAATTTGACAAACAATCCTTCTTATTGAACTTTATTACTGGCAACATTGGGTACTCTAACAAAATGGCGCCATTGTTAGCAAGGTCCAGAGTATTTTCGTGACACATCACGTTCCATATTTTTTTTATTCAGTTGTAATTGTTAAAACAAATGATAATTTAATGCAATTTATATTAAAATGTAAGATATATCATTATTCTGCTATTCTTTATCCGTTCTTCGTTATTATTATCGAAATAACAATTGCCGCGTGTTATCGCAACGTGCGAATAAGCAAATATTATACAACAAGCAGTTGATCTGAAAGGGACGGAGCACTTTATGTTGTATACTCTTAAATCATTACACAAAGCAACAAATTACCCAACAGCAAGATAACAGACAACAGTTTATAGCGACGACTTATCTATACATATAATAAGAATATAAATGTATAGTATCTATACTTATCAGAATTTTGTAAAAAAAAATGTTGCCGGTGTCTAGGAATAACGAATAAAATACATTTCAATCAATCTTAAAAATGTGCGTCTTTTTGTATGAACACGCATCACTGCTAAAATACTGCGTTCACGATAAAACCTCTTCAATAAAGAATCATAAAACATATATAATTACTTTGAGTAACATTTAGTCTTTGTTTTATTAAAAACGGTTCGGTCTGTCAAAAGCTATTGTACTTTTAATGACGACGCAACTTAAGTACGAGAGAAATGTATAAAGTTAACGCGGATGAAGTGTAAAATAAAATATCAATTACATAATATAGGCTCAAAAGATCGAAGTCTCTGATTAAAAACTAAAAACGAGAGACTAAGAATCCGACAAAAACTCGACTATTAGAGTCGGGACGATTTCACTATCATCTGATGATGATGATTCTGCATCTAAGAGCCCACTGCAGGGCCTTAGGATTCTTCCCGAAGGTATGTACATAATCACCACGCCATCCCATGGCCCACGTCATGACGTATTGGTGATTTTGAACTCCGAGAAATTGACTAAGTTCTGTTTTCCTATCCTGCAGTAGTACTTCAAGAACATTTCTCTCATATCTCAGTTTGAGTTTTTACAATGTTTTCCTTCCCCGTCAACTAATAGTGTTACCAAATAAATAATTAAACAGGATAGGGATAATATTAAGCATACTAGTATAGCGATAAGATTGTAAAAATGTAAACGAAAGTGAAGAATAAATGAAAAGAAGAATACAAATACAAATGACATAAAAGACTGTAATATATATTAAGAAAATAAATATAAATTACAACGATGTAATTCCAAGAAAACTATAATAGTTAAATAGGTTAGTGATAATACTAAGACATATGTATAGATAAGACTTCATAAATGTAAACGTAAGGTACAGGAAAAGAAAATAAGAATAATAAAACATTAAACCCAAAGAAGGTCTCGGATCACGTCTAAGGAAAGCAAGGGGACTTATAATAAAAAAAAATGTTACCAATTTCAATTAATAAATGTACGCGAATTCAAAAAATCTTTGGTAGATGCCGAGGTACCAGCCTGTGGAAATCGGGTTGATATTCCACCGGTCAAACCACCTGACTACCACAACTTAACAGGACGGCTTGACAGGTCATATCTGACACAAGTACAAAATACACTACGTAGAGATGGGGCAAAAAACACTTACCAATTGTTGTGACAATTTTTTAGACAGCTTCCGCTCTACGGTTTAAGCATTGAGCCGTGGAGCGCTTTACAGTCAAATCGAATTAGCCTCTTTGGTACTAATGTACTAAAATGAAATGAAATATAATATTACATATTACAGTATACAAATAAACTAGCGGACCTGGCGGACGTTGTCCTGCCTACCTATCGGGTCCAATTGTGAATCTAAACCATTCTCGAATCTCCACGAACACACACAAAAAATTTCATCAAAATCGGTCCAGTCGTTTAGGAGGAGTTCAGTCACATACACACGCACACAAGAAATATATATATTAAGATTAGTAATTTAGTCGCATTTTATGGTTATTTATTTAACGTAATGTAACACGTTTCATCGAGATCATCGAGTCGAGAAATTTGTAAAGTCGTAAAAACGGCATTTCAAATTTCCCCGACTATTATTTCATCATCACCTCATAGATCTAATCTACATTAAAACGAGGAAAGCCGTAGCTAAGAGCTTTTTTTTATTAACGTGGGGAAATCCATTATGGATACGCCACCCTCCCCAGGGAGAGAGTGGGTTATGTCCGATACCCATGGACTAAAACGCCATCGTGTACCGACAGGCCGTATGGTTGTGACGGCAAGGGATCGTCCTACGCTAATCACCTTGGATAGCCGCGCCAACTGTCCGCACGGTGGAAGGTGGCCGCCGGGCTCCAACATAATAGGAAAACAGACTAGGTACACACCAGCTACCTCCCCTCGTCAGCTGGACCTGTGCAATGAGGAGATGAGATCCCCGGCCCATCCCCTCTGGTCCTGCTGCGGTGGCGGGAGGAGTTAAGCAAATCGCCGCCTCCTCCCACCGGTACTCCGTTGGCGGAAAGGGCCACTTAAAAGATCCACCTCGCGGGCCCTCTCTGCCGCCTCTTTCTGCGAGATGACCTCGTCGCAGAAGGAAGCTATTGCACGCCACACCTGTTCGCTGCCGAACATGGCCGAAACCACACTCTGCAACGACAAATCTCCACTACCCCCTACCGCCGCAGCCAAAATGCGACGCTGTCACTCCCACACAGGCTCAGGCAGCATAAGAGCGTTAATCTATCAATTCTCTCAATATTTCCATTACTCGCTTATATTTTTAAATGGGCATTATAAAACCAAAATGTTCACTTTTCCATAGCCTTTAATAAATGTTTTTTTTGTTCACACCAACCTTATCCTGATAATTATAAAAACAATAAAAAATATTTAACCAAAGAAATGCAGCTTCGTATATGTCCATTCGATCTTTTAGGCTTGATGGAGAAGGAGTCTGCTATCAAGTCGTTCGATAATTATTTTCATGCATGTGATCATTAATCTCAAGGCATTTAACGGACTTTGAAATTACCACGACTCTCTGACTTGCATCTAAATCATGACTGATAAATCTTGGTGACTTTTTATATATTACTCAGGCAACGCGTCAAGGGAAAGAGAAGCGACTCGTATCAAATTGCGATGACCTCTCTCTTCTTTTATATTGCAAAATCCAAATTTATTTTTGCGAAACCAACAAAATTAAAAAAAAAATCGAGGCAGTTATATCGACTGCCGATAGAAGTGATAACTCAAAACAATGTAATAAATGTGTTCTCTTTTAAATTTCTATACTAATTATAGTGTAAATGACAATATTTAGATATCAGAATTTGTTTATTGAAATTATTAACATTAGTGTGGTTTCCATATCTATTGGCACTCGGAGCAATAATTATATACATTTTTATAAAGTTTATTAATCAATGAAACGTATGATGAGCTGCAAAATATCAATATTACATGTACACAGGTCTTTTTTTATATCATAGGAGGCAAACGAACATCTGGGTCACCTGATGTTAAGTGATCACCACCGTCTATAGACACTTGCAACACCAGAGGAGTCGCAAGTGCATTACCAGCTTGTATTACATAGACGGGGGAGTGCGGAAATGGGAAGGGGGAGGGGAGTTGGTTTTATCCGGCGCTCTCACTGACCGAACGAAATTTAACAACGCAAGCACTGTTACTTCACGTCGGTTTTCTGTGAGTACTACCCCGGGTGAGCCAACCCATTCATGCTGAACCAGTAATAGCTTCAGCGTGGCTCTACCACCTGTCAGGTCTCTATAAGTGTCGCTAATCTGATGCAAGCCGCAAAAGCTCAAAACGGCCGATCATGCTTACGTACCATGTCGTTAGACGAAATTATAAATTTATCTCCTGCAAAAAATACAGCTCAACACACCTAACTAAGTTTTCACTTCAAAGATGATTAGCCAAAAGTGCAGCTGTTCTGAAGTGATGCGATTACTAACATTGGGGTGTAAGGGGTGTCGAATTACATCATAAGACTTGAGACACCCAAGCCAACGTCACATGCACGTGGTGCACCCTGCTGAATAACGAACGAGGCAATGGCGAAAGCGGGGTGGTAGGGTTTTACAGTCTGACTGGGTCGCAGCCACCATACATACGGCGAAAAATCCTGTCATAGTGATTCGCTTCTGCGGGTCGCGTTTCGGTATCAGCCTGAGCATGTCCAGCTTTTCGCAAGGCGGCATGGCAGTGGCGAACGGCGATGGGTAGTGTGTCACTCGATGGTTGCCATTGTTTTTGGATTGTACTGTACTTACCATTAGCCATAGTGCAGACGTTTTGCCGAACTACAATAGGAAAAAAAAATTCGGCACAAATTTCTATTTACATGCATTATAGTTACAACGAATAATAATAAAGCGTGAGAAGTCGCGGGCTCAACTTGTAAAGTAACAATATGTTATAACAATCTTATGAAAATACCAACGTATAATCGTATTTACGACATACGTAATAAAACCTATTATCATTCGAATATTGCTGACGACTAAACAAACTTAAGTTTGCTGTCAACAAATCCCACCTGCATTTAACATAAGCCATTATATGTTGTAATTAAGAACAATGAATTAAAATGTGTTGCTTATCAACTACAATAAATATGTTAGTACGAACCGGAGCGAACAATTTCGAAATGTCAGAGATTCGGTACATACATTTTCACCCACGCGTCCATTCAGCCGGGTTACATATGCAACTTAAACCAGTTTTATGCTTACTATGGGGAAACGATTTACATTTTTCATATTCACGCCTCCAATCGGCTTAGAGCGTAGGTAGAAACATCCGATCTAGTTATTTCATTATACAGTACATTTCGACAATAGACCGTCAATATGGCATAACTTATTTATACATCAAACTTCTTATCTTAAAAGATTATCTTGACGTTACGTGTAATATTCTAATGTCATTCTTATCTATGAATATTATCAAGCAGTTATAGTGATGCGACGGTACTAATGGACTCCGAAGTCGTTGGTTCAAAACTTGAAAATAACTGTGTTTAGTGAACAAGGTTGTTTAATTATATATATGTATTAAAACCACCTTTTTCTTCTTCTACTTCGGGCTAACGCTAACTTTAACTCGAGACTTCGTTTACGTGTGTGAAAATATTTTTAAATAATAGGTACGTTAACCCGATTTTGAAGCATTTATCATTGGTGCTCCGCTCCTTTTGGTCTTAGCGTGATGATATATCATCAATATATAGTCTTTCTCGATAAATGAGCTATCTAACACTGAAACAATTTTTGAAATCGGACCAGTAGTTCCTGAGATTAGCGTGTTCTTGCAAACAAACTCTTCAACTCTACAATATTAGTATAGATATAGGTATACCTATACTTAACTAACAATCCGCGTTAAATTGGAATATTTTTTTATTATATTTCATTTACTCGTATGGCTATTAGTTTATTTGATGCTGCGAGGTTAAATTTATATGGAACAGTGCAGCGGC
The DNA here is from genome assembly GCA_036509395.1 of Antheraea yamamai. NCBI lineage: Eukaryota > Metazoa > Arthropoda > Insecta > Lepidoptera > Saturniidae > Antheraea > Antheraea yamamai. The sequence goes on from AP028451.1 coordinate 7,170,284, forward strand.
AAAAATTTGTTACTCTTTAACAGCACCCGGGGAGCATGTGCATGGGAGTGAGAGGTACACTTCCTGTAGACGCGAGTAACATCAGCCCCCAATTAGAATATAAAACTTAGTACATAGAACGTATCCTAGGATCACCTAACGGTGAATTAGTAAACGTAACGTAGTGAAGTTTTTTTTTATATCACGATGGTAGCAAACAAGCATGCAGGCTGCCTGATGTTAAGCAGTCACCGCAGCCTATGGACGCTTGCAACACCAGGGGTGTCACATGCGCGTTGCCGACCCTTTAATATCCTATTTACTTTCCCCTTCAAGACCTCCATACTGTAGTCCCCAGGAAAAACCTCAGCTGGAAGCTCATTCCACAATCGGAGTAAACATATAGCATTAAAATAATCATTCTGAAAAAACATACAGGTGTGCTCACATGATGCTCGGGCAAACAGTGTTGAAGTTTATCGATTTCATGATATCAACATCTATTATTCCAAACTAGCGAATGCCCCGGCTTCGCACGGCTATATTAACTTAGAAAATGACGTCAAATCTTCCTTTTACAGTATTACCATGTAATGAAAAACAAACGGCATTTGTATAATTGAATGTCAATCTGTAAATTCTGTCAATATTTTTGAAGATATTCCTACCGTATTTTGTCTTACTTACTTTTTATACAGTGATATTTTAATCCAAATTTTTCTCGTTTCTCTATGCTTTTTTGGACTTTCCTTCCGTAAAGAACCTTATCCTGATATTGACAAACAAAACAATAAAGAATTTACCAAATAAGTCCGGTGGTACTGAAGTAATGCGCTTACCATACACTTGATAATCGACTATTATTTATAGATGCTTACAAAGTAATTAACTGTTTGATTGTAATATACTATGGTCAATTTAGATTGATATATCTTTACAGATATATTTAACTAGCTGTGCCCGCGACTCCGTCCGCGTGGTACGTAATGTAAAAAAAGCAGTGACTAATAAAATCATTTATACATTCAGACCATTTACTTGTCTACCTTTCTCTCGTAGGTACTTAAGTTGCGTCTTCATTAAGATTACAATAACTTTTGATAGAGTGAACCGATTTTAATGAAACCAAGACTAAATGTTACTCGTGGTGAGGTTTTATCGTAAACGCAGTACTTTAGCAGTGCTGCGTTTTCAAACAAACGGATAGATAGACATTTCTAAAAATGATTGAAATGTATTTTATTACTTATTTCTAGAAACCTGCAATAATTTATTTTTGCAAAAAAATCTGAAAGTACAGACACGTTACATTTACATTCTTATTATATGTATAGAAGAATATAGAGATGAAAATAATATATGATATCCTCGCAACTCAAGCCAGTCAAATTAGAAGCTAGTTTGATACTGACAGAAGACGTGATCTGTAACAATGATTTCCACGAACATACCGCTAATAGCAGCTTAATTATTTTTGTTAATTACTCGTTATGGATAACCGGTTAACTTCGGTTTCTATAAGAAATGTCGTTTCGATGTTTCGGGTACAATGTTTCAATGCAACTGAAAGAAGTATATGTCGACCACGCCATTCTCATTCTAACTTGTCCTAACGAATATTATAAATACGAAAATGAATTTGTTTCTTACGTTTTCATACCTTTTCTAATCAACATATCGTTGTGTATTTTTATATATAGGTTAAAGAGCTTATAGTAAAGAACGTAGGATATTTTCATACAAAAGAAATTACTCCTCCCGAGGGATACGTCAATCTACATTGCTGCAAGAGAAGCCGCGAGCAAAATCTAGTACATAATAATACACATGATCTGAAACTGTTATTTTAACGAATATGTTACTTTTATAACAACTTATATTTTGTTAACAACGAATTATGAATAACCTGTGGTCCCTATAATTTAATCCCTTTAAAGTTTCAGATACAACTGAAAATAATTCTATATCAACACGCTATGGCTTTTAATTGTTCTATTTCCAGCTAGTGTTAACGTAGATTTCTCCTTAACCCTCGGGATAACAATTTTTTTTTCAGGATGAAAGGTAGCTTCTCTCCTTTACTCTATTTCTAACAACGTGTATTAAAAATTGTAGGATGGTCACTTTTTTTTTTATTGTAGCACAGCAAAGTGACTACACTGTGCCTGATGGTGAGCACAGTACAATCCAAAAACAACGGCGACTACCGAGAGATGCGTTATCCCTCGCCGGTCGCCGCTGTCATGCCGGCCTAAACTTATGTAGTTAACGCGACAAAAACGCAACGCGTTTTTTTTTCGAACTGACTACTCTATTGGCCTGGTAGGGCCTTTACAGTTTCACCAGACTACCATCTAAAACCAAGGCTAGTTGAAATCTATCGTTATGCACCTATAGATGCGTTTCGGGTACTATACTCATTGATACTATTGGCCTGGTAGGGCCTTTACAGTTTCACCAGACTACCATCTAAAACCAAGGCTAGTTGAAATCTATCGTTATGCACCTATAGATGCGTTTCGGGTACTATACTCATTGATACATATATAAAAACCCAAGATGCACACTTACCGTCTCACAGCCGGCACACAAATTGAGTGCATAATTTTGGATTTTGCACTCATATCAAATAGTCTCGCGTCGCTTGCGTTCTTTTATAAACAACTTTAAATCATTCAGGTAAAGTTGAAATTACAAAATCATAAGTTTATCGCATAACTACAACCACGTATGTATCATTACATAGTACAAAACAAAGTCCTCTGCCGCGTCTGTCTGTCTGTCTGTTCGCGATAAACTCAAAAACTACTGAACGGATCTTCATGCGGTTTTCACCAGTGGATAAAGTAATTCATAAGGAACGTTTTAGTATATAATTTGTCAAGGTTTTTTTTATTATCAGGGCGGAACATCCTCCACCGGGCCCGCTAGTATATACATAATATTGGGGAGTTTTTGCGTGACTGTTTTGAGCGCTACTTTTATTCGAGACTGTGTCTTGGGTTTTTATATGCCAATGACTATACTTGACAAACCAGTCAGTCGATGTTTATCGTGTTTATTATCTTAAGCCACATCATCCCTTATCATTTATTGAGATAATGTCATAACCCTTAATATAAAGTGTAAAATAACATTTTCAAGTTAAATAATCTGAGAAATATCAATGATATCGATTACTTTATAAATTACCAGCGGGCCCGGCTGACGTTGTCCCGCCCTGATTACCCCTCCGCAACCCCCCTTGTGGGTGGAATTTCGTAAAATCCGTTCTTAGCTGACCTCTACTCGGCGAAAGGAATATTCCTACCATATTTCAAGTCGCTACGCCTTATGATTCCAGAGATATCATGATGAGTCAATATATAGGTGGGAATCTCTTATATATATATATATATATAGATTTAAAAATAAATCTTCCTCCGAATTTATATTATAGAACCGAATTATCTATACCCATCATGCATTGTCACAGTACGTAGGTTTAAAATTATATGGTGATTTTAGTTTAAAATTAAAAAAAAAAAAATTATGAAGCTGGTTCACACCAAATCAGATATAGATATTTAAACCGATTTGAGAATTAGTTCTATTCATTTTGACACAATTAGATTTGTGGTTAAACCTCAGTTTTAACTTTTTAGCGCATCTCACCATAAGATTGTTTGGGTGAAAAATATTTTTCACACCAAGACCACTGCGTGACTTGACAGCAACTGCACATTCTGCTGTTTATGGAATATCTAGCATTCAGTTGAATGACACTAAAATCTATTTAAATAATAGATTTTAAAACTGATATGACACTAACCAATCTGTCACTTCTTCTTCTATTTTATTTTTAGCAATCAGTCTTCCAGCAGAATATTGCTGCCATTGTCAATTGACTAACGATATTACAAGTTACTTGATATAATTTCAATGAACTAACAAAATGGTGGCCGTCTTGTTAAAACTTTCCAGGGAGTTTTTGAGACAAGACAGAATCCATGATCCGTGGTATTATTTCCGATCTACTTCACTTGTGCACAATAACCGAACTATATTACGGAAAGCACCACCAAGATTACACAATATGGAGCTAAATAACACAAGATTATGGATAAAATATAAATACCACTATATGACATTCCAAGATCCCGCCAAAAACTCAATCTGTCACTTAGTAGATTTTATAGAAATTTAAAGTTGCCAGTGTAAAAATATCGCATTTGGTATTCAAACTTAATTAAATATATTCTATAACAAATAGAAAAAAAAAACAAGATAACGAATCATACTCTTAAAAACCGAAATACGATAATATCGCATAAATAAGGAACTCTTTGATACTCACCTTAAAGTCTAATGATTACGCATTGTCAACAAATAGATCCCCGCCGCGTGATTGGAGTAGGCACAACACTACGCATGACGTCACTTCCTAACGCACACCATTCATAAAAACTACTCAATGCATTCCCTCCAACCAATCACTGTCACTATAACGAATTTGGAACACGGTTTTCGTTACTTTTTTTCGTTCTTTTTTTTGTCGATACGTGTGTTTCTGCCGGCGCTCGCGCACCTTTGAACGCAGTGCCTCTGATCGCCCCCGCAGTTTATGACGCGTGGGTGCTCCGGCTCCCAAAACGAATTTGCGTAGTGAAACACAATTTTATACTACACAAATATATATTTTTATTAAACAGAACCGTCCATCATCAGCGGGATATCGAATGAAAATGGCGAGCTTTCTTTATATGTCGTATGTTAGAATTTTAAATGACTATCGAATAATGCATTGGACGTAAAAAGCTATCCCCTAACGATATTATGTGAGGCGGTGCGCTGGGACTCGTTGAGATGTTCCATGTAAGGAGAAACAAGTTCCTCTGCAGTACCACACGTTCTGACTTTTTGCCGTTTGCTCGAAACGGCTCGGTACATTATCGACCAATTTAAAAAGAACTTTTCAAGCCCTGAATCAAAATTTACAACGCCCGTGAAAGGAGGGTTGTGCGGTTCACATTGAACCGGTCGTTTTGTGCCAAGGAAGGAGCATTGTGTATTTAGTCTGCTTGCAAGCCACGTCTCCTGTCTTCATGCATTGATAATGAAATCCTCGAAGAAATATAACGTAATTAGAAATAACTTATGGTGGTTTGGATGTATTGTCTAGATTTGGAATTACAAGTCATTTTATGATACGTTTATGATAGCAAGTAAATATTTAGCGTATAGTTTTTTTGTAAATCTATTTAATGAATATTCACAAGATTAAATATTCTTTGTATATAGTTGGTCTTCGGACAAAGAGAGAATCGTTAACGGTATTGGTTATACACTTGCCCTTAGATATTTAATAACGTATTACCGAATACAGAAATTAATATTATCTCATACCGTGTTATAATACAGGCTAATTGATTAACTCATAGAAAACTTAGATTTACCCTTTAGAAGTTATACTTCTTTTGGCGCGTTAGGGAAAAATGACGAGAGTAAATTTTTACGATGCGCGCGCACACCGTCACGAAAAACTGACACCCTGAAGTTAGCTATAGTCAACATTTTGTTTCTTTGTATTAAAACTTTCTACTAAATACCTTTTTTCTATTGTTGGTGTCGTTTTTTCTACAAACGTAGAATAAGGCGAAAGATAAAAATTTTGAAAAGATTTTTATCTTGTTACGCCAAAGAAGTATAACTTCTAACGCGTGTACATAAGTACACACACACTTTTTCTTTTAATCATAGAGGTCTAAATAGTGACATGTTGTTTTTATAATCACAGTGCATTACAAAAACAACAGGGCCCATCAAGAAATTTACAATCCAACGGCAATCATCGCCGTCATGTTGACTTGAAAGCACTTTTAGCATTATGAATCGACATGCCACTATTTGACACCATGTATTCGTGCAAGAAACTGCTTTTTTTTTGAGTAGACAAATCGAAAAAATGTGTTTCAATTACCAGAGGGAAACAAATAAACAAACAAAACCATATAAAATCAAATACTTTATTCATATCCTTATAGCACCGAGAAATCGACAATACATCTCCAATCATCGCGTCGCCCACCTAGAAAGAAGCCTACAAAAATATATCTTCAAAGTACACTTCAACAATCCACCCCTTTATTACGTAATTTCACAAAAGCAAAGCGACAGCAGAAATAGTTCAATATCCACTTCAAAATTGCAAACTCAGATTCTTCGAAATCAAAGTAAGGATCAACTCCTTATGTAAAAAAGAACGAACACATTGGTAAACGATTCCTTAACTTCATATCAGAGTAAAAATATCTACGGTATATTATTTGTACTCCATTATTATCATTATTTTATTACATAGTATAAAACAAAGTCCTGTACCGCGTCTGTCTGTCTGACTGTTCGCGATAAACTCAAAAACTACCGAACGGATTTTCATGCGGTTTTACCCAGTGGATAAAGTGATTCATGAGGAACGTTTTGGTATATAATTTGTCACGGATTTTTTTTTTTTTATAATCAGGGCGGGACAACGTCTGCCGGGCCCGCTAGTAATCAAATATAAAGCGATGACAATAAATAGCATAAACTGTTGTTTATATCTAACTAGCGGGCCTGGCAGACGTTGTCCCACCCTGATTATAAAAAAATCCTTGACAAATTACATATCAAAACGTTCCTTGTGAATCACTTTATCCACTGGTGAAAACCGCATAAAAATCCGTTCAGTAGTTTTTGAGTTTATCGCGAACAGACAGACAGACAGACGCGGTTGGGGACTTTGTTTTATACTGTGTAATGATATCCTATATAAATAAATTGATATGCCGGGTCTGCCGAAATTGAAGCCGGTCTGCCCTACACCCTTCCAGCGAAAAGACGACCACTTAAACGACGACGACGACCAGTCTCGCACACACCGGAATAACGACGACGACTAGTCTCGCGCAACCCGGGGAAGCGCCTTTAAAGAGGCGCCTCTCCCCCAAAAACAAGACACCCCCGCTAAGGGCGGGGGGAGAGTGATGCCACCGCCAGAGGGGCATCCCTGATGCGGTTTCCCCGCGCACCCCCTTCGGGGGCGCGCGCGAGATGAATCTCCGAGGGGTCTGCCGATGTGAGTGTATCACTCAAAAGCAACTCGATAGATTTCGATTCATTTTTGAATTGAAAACATCTTTAAGCGCGTTAAGCGGTATTTTATTGGTAGGAGAAATAAATTATTATTTCGAATCATGACATGCTGGTATGCGTGACCGATCGTGTTGCGCTTGCGCGGCTTGCGTTAGACTAGCGACGCGTAGTATAGCGGCCTATGGATATGTAACATTGAGTGTGTGCAAGATATAATATGTTTGACTATTCTAAACTCTGTACAAATGTATATAATTATTGCACTGAGCACCAGTAGACGTGAAAGAGAGCTAAATAATAATAAAAAGTGTAGTCCGGTGAAGCTGTAAAGGCCATACAAGACCAATAGCATAGTCAGTTCCAAAAAAATAAAAAGTCAATTTTCAGTTTATAAAATTTAAATAATTCGATCTATAGTTAATTTAGACATTCAAAAGAGAACGCAGTTCAAATAGCATTGTTTTGGGTTTTCATTTCTGTCGGCAGTACTTACGATTGTTTCGACTTTTTTTCGAATACTTTTACTTCTCAGACATTGGTCCTTTATCTAAAAAAATTCAATATATCACCATTAACTATAACTTGATTTAAGAAACAAGGATTTTTTTTAGCACAACGTGTTCATCTTCTATTTGGTGTCGTAAAAAAGCGGGGCAAGCGATGTGGTGCTTATATTCTTCTCTCTGTACATAAAGTATATTGAGACTAGCGAGCCCGGCAGACGTTGTCCCACCCTGAATATAAAAAAATCCTTAACAAATCCTTTCTCATAAATCACTTTATCGAGTGTTGAAAACCGTATGAAAATCCACTCAGTAGTTTTTGAGTTTATCGCGAAGAGACAGACAGACGCGGTAGGGGACTTAGTTTTATCTATACTAATATTATAAAGAGGTAAAGTTTGTGATTTTGTAACGTTGTACAGCGTTAACTCAGGAACTACTGGTCCGATTTGAATTCTTTCAGTGTTAGATAGCTCATTTATCGTGGAAGGTTATAGGCTATCATCACGCTAAGACCAATAGAAGCGGAGCACTAATGAAGAATGTTTCAAAATCAGGATTTTTTTCCTCTTGAGAACTTCCACTGCGTATTAGCGTTAACCCAAAGTAACAATTCCACGCGGAAGAAGTGGCGGGCATACGCAAGTACTATCTGATGACACTAAACAACGCAGACGAAGTCGCGGATATCAGATAGTGCTTAAGAAAACATCAAAACATGACGATAAATACCTAAACCTTTGTTATTTATACTTAGAATATAATCGGGTAAACAATATTGTGTAAACATCTTGCAAATTATATACTGTTAGTGACCTTTGCAGATAAATTAATGATTAAATTCAAATAAATAGGACTTGAATGAGGCTAATCGCGATGTTTAGATTCAAACTACTTATATGTAGTACATATATACATGAACCCTTTGGATTATATGTCAAGATTAATTCCATGCATGCTTTGAAAATGTTAAAAAGTCTTCTAAGAAAAACTATATTTTTCGTCGGAATACCTTTTTTCTATTAACGTGGGGAAATCCATTATGGATACGCCACCCTCCCGGGGAAGAGAGCGGGTTATGTCCGACTCCCACGGACTAAAACCCCACGGTGTTCCAACAGACATTATTATTGGGGCTGCAAGGGATCGTCCTACGCTAATTTATATAGCTGCCCCAACGGTTCGCCCGGCGGAGCTCCTACCTAATAGGGAGACAGACTAGGTTGTCCCCTCTAGTCTGGCTACGGTGGCGTGAGGAGTTGAGCAAATCGCCGCCACCTCCCGCCGGTCCTCCGTTGGCGGAAAAGGCCACTTAGAGAATCCATCTCGTGGGCCCGCTCCGCCGCCTCCTTCTGCGAGATGACCTCCTCGCATGGCCGAAGCCACACTCGGCTAGCGACAAATCCCCACTATCTCGTACCGCCGCAGCCAGAATGCGACGCTGTCCTTCCCACGCAACACACTCAGATAGAGTATGCTGCGTGGTGCCCTCGTCAGCGCCGCACTCGTGGCATACGGTGGTCGGCTCCCGGCGAGCGATCTGGACCCGGTACCACCTGAAACAACCATGTCCGGTTAGCACCTGCACCAGTCTCAACGTCTGGGAGCCCCATTCCCTCTTCATCCACACCCGCAGGACCGGGCGAAAGGCGTCCACAGTATACCGCTCACACCACGCGTCCGCCAGGTCATGCATCTAATGCTCTACGGCGTCGGAATACCTGCTCTTTCAAACACAAATGTGAGATTTAATATATTCAAGCATATCTAAATCACATTGTTTGTAATTGTGCGATAAGTATCCTGATCACTACAAGTAATAAAATAAAGTCCTCTGCCACGTCTGTCTGTCTGTCTGTTCGCGATAAACTCAAAAACTACTGAACGGATTTTCATACTGTTTTCACCAGTGGATAAATTGTTTTCATGGGGAAGGTTTAGGTACGTAATTTGTCAAGGTTTTTTTATAATCAGGGCGGGACAACGTCTGCCGGGCCCGCTAGTGGTAGTATAAATTATTCCAATATACTTAATAGACACGTAAGAAATTACTCATCAAATATTTTTTTTAAATACCCATTTTCCAGTCACTTCCAACCCAGTACTAATTAATCCTGCATTTCTAGTGGTTGCGAACTGATATTACAGTCCCCGATGACTGACACTCACTGTGTAGAACTACGGGCGTTGACAAAACGACATGACATATCATTATTCAGATTGTGTCAACCATAATGAACTAAAAAAAAACTTAATGTGAAGGATGTACAATAACGTCGTTGAAAACGATTTTTTTTTCTTATACGTTGTGAATGCGTTCACCACCTTTATCTGCCAACTAGTTGATATTACTATTTATATCTAAGTATACATTAATAAATATCAATTATCAGTAGTACATAAGTGCATCACTTCAGAACGTCTGCACTTATTTGGCTGATTATTTTTTTGATGACACAGCATAGTGAAAAAATTAAAATTAAAAAATCCATATAAAAAGTCAGTAAGACGTTACCTAACCCAGGGGTTCCCAAAGTTTTTAGTCCACTGCCCACTTTCAACTTTGGTATATTGTCACGGCACGGTGCTCGCGGCGCCCTAACCTACCTATCTAGTCGAAATAGATACATTCGATTGAAATACCATACAATTATACTAGTTAGATAGGCACAAATATTAAAACATCTATAACATGAACCTGTGTGAACTGGATATTTAATGGTTTATTTTGTATCCGCAAATAATTAAGTTAAGTTACTGGAGTTAGGTTAAGAGTGGTGCCTCACGGCGCCCATTTTTACTTTATACGACGCACCAGGGCGCCGCGGCGAACAATTTGGGAACCTCTGACTTAGCCTATTTCCCTCCGAAAAGTACTATGAATGTAACACGACATATATTAGAATCAATCAAACTGTTACAGTGTCTGCTAATAAAATAGACCATTACATACACCCGAAAACTATTATACTATTTCTATGCAGTTTGGTAATAAAATATCGCCTGTAGAAAAAAGAAACTAAACGCAATATCGAATTATTGCTCTTATCTTTTATCAGGCTCAAACATTATATAATATATTCATACATTATAACTGTATTTAAAATAAAAGTTAAACATCCTTTTAAAATGACTACAATACAAACTATGTAAGAATATTTATATATGTAATTGTATGCATTTTACTATGTTTCACCATGGTAATAAATCTCGTTACAAAGTATAAAACATAGGATTATGAACGCACCACCGTACGAATAAAATTCATTATTCGGATTGCTTACTAAATGTGATGAATCAATTGTAACTTTGAAAACAATAGGTAGATATAAAAGCATTGTGCGTTTCGATCGAGCCGGTGACTCACAATCGCTTTTATTGACGACACAGCTCCGACATCTGGCTGTCGTTGGATCAGTCCAATTAAGTACGATGCCTGAGACGGACTGAGGTTATATTATAGTGGGAGGTAAATTTTATTTTGTAATTTTAGTGTTAATATTGGATGTATGTGAATGTGTATTCATACAGCTTATGATCAACCTGTATGAGTATATATTTCACACACAGCTTGAGTTAATTCTAAACTATATTTAATGTATAGTTTTTGTAAATCTATTTAATGAATATTCACACAATTAAATATTCTTTGTTCATAGTTGGTCTTCTGACAAAGAGAGAATCATTAACGGTATTGGTTATACACTTTCTCTAAGATATTTAATAAAGTATTACAGAATACAGAAATCAATATTATCTCATACCGTGTTATAATACATAGCTTAATATATGAAATCATATATTTATAGATATTTAGCAACTCCAAAAGTTAGTCGTGTGCTATGATAGAACCCGCAACCTCTCGACTTGTTAAGAACTCATTGTAACATAATATAATCTTAAAAACTAATTCAGAAATAGCTACGAGGTAGCCTAATATTACTATCAATGTGACAAATAGGCATCGTTTCTGCTATCTGAGCCAGTTATTGAAAGCGGAATAGAGGAGCGTAAAAAAACATCACGATGAAAGCATAACCCAGTAGTAACTTCCAATACTCGCCCGGATACCTACGAACATTAAGTTAAAAAACCTGTTGCCAAGCTCCTACATATAGGACTAGTCCGGCAGCTGCCAACGAGAGTCAATTACCCTATAGATTAAGACTGGCTAGAATTGGATCACACCGCCAATTAACAACTGGCAAGATTATAATAAAATACTAAACCTAAATCTAGAATAACATAAACTTGCAGGCATTCTACTGATAATTTCTACTATATTCGAAATTATACTATTGGAACGTATATTTTAAGTTTCAACGTAGCAATTTCTTTAACAGAAAAATTCGTTAATGTTCTTTAACGACACCACTTGAATACAGCTCTGTTTCGAAATTTATATTACATCATACGAAACTAGACATTATCCCAAAGGAATAAGAATTATTATAACTGTAAATGTTCTGGCATCGGCTACTTCGTTTGGATACCAATTTACAGTATGAAAATGTTTGTTGCTACTTAATTTGTTCGCTTTACTTTCAGTGTTATATTAAAACAGTACACAAATATTTATAGTAATTTTAAAGTATAATGAGATTTACCAAACAGGTTCAATGTTAGAAATAATTCAAACTGCAAATGATATTTCCTAAACCGATAGCTATAAAATTTGGCTAAGAAATAGCCTGAGAACTAAAGAAGGACACTGGCTAATTTTCATTCTGAGTATAACGAAAACACGCAAAGAATGTAGTAGAATAATTATAGTTATTAACAATAATAAAACGGGCTGCAAAAATATTTCAACTTTATATCAGAGATCTATTATTATTTTTTCGCTGAGTATCGATACATAAAAACTTATTTCTATACCTCTTTTCTTTATTTATTCACAGACGCTATACTTAAACATTAGAAATCCTATAATCACTCCCATAGTCACGATAAATCTTACGACATCTCATAACCCGAAGGAAAAGGGACACATAAACCGCACAATTATGTAAAAAGCAAAAATACATAATCAACAACTTTCTTACTCTTACACAACGGTATGATTGAAGCTAAACATAAGTACAAATGAATGTATCAACTTTGTATACCTATTTATAAGGTACTTCATACTATTCCATTAATTAACCCCTCAACTGATTTTTTAAGACCCATATCTCAAAATTGTACATTGTTTTGAAACGTATATTGATTGAGATATTTGTAGGTTTATGACAATCTAAGAATAGATGGGTACAGTACGCGAGGCCTAAGCTGAGCTTTGCATTTGTGTGAGTGCACAGAGATAGTGTTTGTGTGAGGTCGACCTAGAGCGCGACGCGTTCTTTGCTTGGTTTAAGCCGGTTTATACAATGAGCTTAGGCCTCGCGGACTGTACCTACGTATCGTCAAAGACGTTCTGGTGAATACTTTTATGGTAGGTTAAATTGAATTACTAGCAACTATACAATCCTTACAGATTCACAACAGGCTACTTACAATCCCATCATCGAACGCCGTAAACGTAAAAATGATGTTTTTTTATTGAAAACAAATATCAATATAAAAATATAATATTTTTAGGTGATGCTAAATTACTCACAGGACTAATATATAAACTAGGACAAATGCCGTGCGATAGATGAATTCAACATTAAAGGTACTTGAACTCCTATCTTTATCAAGGCACATATTATATACATACATGTGTACAATAAGAAAAAAAACAAGGTCAACTATTAACCGTTTGTTCAATAATAAGGAAAACGGATGCTCTAGTATTCAGTGTGATGCTTGTCGCATTAATTGTGTACCTAATCCTGTGTACTATATTCCACTATCGATAATAAGAACAGGAACATTACGCCGCGAATAGTTCTAATAAAATCGATCTTTATCACAGACTAGCTGTTCTTGCGACTTCGTCCGCGTGAAATAGTTACTTTGGGCTAACGTTAACACGCAGCGAAAGCCTACAAAAGGGAAAACCCCAATTTTGGAACATTCTTCATTGGTGATTCGCTCCTATTGGTCTTAGCGTGATGATATCCTATATCATACTATGATGATAGCCTATAGCCTTCCTCGATAAATGAGCTATCCAAAACTGAGATAATTTTTCAAATCGGATCAGTAGTTCCTGAGATTAGCGCGTTCAACCATACAAACAAACAAACAAACTCTTCACCTTTATATATTAGTATAGATACATACGGTTGCTTTTGTTAAAATAAGGAGTAATATTATTCTGTTGTCACAAAAAGAAACAAACAAATTATACATTCATAAATGAGAATGTCAGTTTGTTTCTTATTACGCTTATTTTACGCCGTAGTTACTCAACCGATTGTAATGATTTTTTTTAAACATCTATGTACATTTATTTATTTATTTAAAAAGGAACAGGGTATATTTCATTTCGAAAAAAAAGTAGTGTCCCCGAGGATTACATCAAATCTTCATTACCACGAGCATACCCACGAGTAATAGCTAGTAGTCTATAAGCTTGAAACAAAACAGAAAACTTAAATGGTAATTATATCGTTTGAGTATGAATATAGCTTAAATACATTTCTGAAATTACTAATGAATAGCCTGTGATAGTTTCTACGAAGTTATTAATGAAGTGTAACTGATACTTAGCTACGACAACAGATAATGGACAAACACACTTACGAGAATTGATAAATAACAATGAATAGAATGAAATAATAACGCTAAAGGAATCGTTAATGTATTTTGTTTGTTTAAACGCGTTAATCTCTTGAACTACTTAGTCACAATAATATTATAAGTAAAAAGGTTTATAATATCATTAACCAATCATATATTAAAAATGACATTTTGTAGTATACTAGCTTTTGCCGCGGGCTCGTTTGTATTAATGTAGATCGAACCTATCCCTCGAGAATAGTACATTCTTTGGATAAAAAAAAATGTGTGCGTGTACTAGTGTACACACGTAAGAAGTGAAACTTGTTTAAGGCCTTATTTTTCGCAAAATGATCTATATGCAACTTAAAAAAAAAAAAAAAAAAAACCCTTTCTTTCTTTATGGCAAACAATTTCATTAATATATTAAAAAATAAAGTTAAATTAGATAAAGTTTAAACAAAAGGATTTTATTATCATAGACATGAATACAAAAAAGATGGCGCGTAACGGAAAAATGTGACGGTAAATTTTTTTCCAACGCCGATAAAGAAGTTTCACTTCAAAAAGTACTCCATGTTCTTTTCTGCACTCTTGACAACTTGTATGTCCTTTGGACTTGCAAGGACTTAATGGATTATAATTATTAGTGTACGTACTTACATCATAACTTGACATTTATATATTTTTTTTAATTCGAAATAACGTAATATGTATATTTATATCGTTTACTAGCTTCTGACCGCGACATCGTCCGTGTGGAATAGTTACTTTGGGCTAACGCTAACACGCAGCGGAAGCTCAGAAGAGGATAAAAAGAACGATTTTGAAACATTCTTCATTGGTGCTCCGCTCCTATTGGTCTTAGCGTGATGATATACTATATACAACGTCACACCGTCACAACGTCGCAAACTCACAAACTTTATCTCTTTATAATATTAGTATAGATATAGATATCAGTGTTTTTCAAACTTTTTCTTGACACGACCCCTTTAGTATGAAGAAATATTTCGCGACCCCATTACCCCATACCCGTTGCGTTTCTTTCATGTATTTTTTTTTACAAATATGTTTTATAGCATATTTATTCATTTTCATAATTAGGGTTCGGATAAATACATAAGAGTTCTCCTAAGTTTTTTTTTTTAATACAAACGATTATGTCCTTTAATTGACATTTTTCTTAAAAAATCTTTTAAATCTTTATTGTTTTTTTACTGTAGTAGCTTTCCCAACCTTCTGCTACTCCGCTATAGAAGCTTCGCGACCCACCTAAAGAGCGACCCACACTTTTAAAAACACTGGTCTATATAATTATACACATAGGATCGCTGACCAGAATAATTATCACCTCCAGCAAACTCGTGTCAATGCTTAATACAAAACAAAGCGACATTTTTTTTTTCGAAAATGTATAGACATTAACGTCACACTTATAAACTGTCAAAACGGCCATCATAGCGTGCCGCTATTACAGTTAGGATTTATTGAGTAATGTTATATGTTATGACCATTAGCAGAGAAGCAATTACCACGCAGTGTTTGTTTGAAAATACGTTAAACATAAAGTGCGAGATCGAAATAATTGTGTAGGAGATCGCGCGGCGTGGGGTTTCGTGAGCTGGGGTGGAGTAATATAAAACACGAGTGAAACCGCGGGACCCAGCTAGATTGGTCATAATACAAGTCGGATATACTCGGAAAGTAATTTGATCCCACCGCGATATTTGTTTCACATGCACAGTACTCCCCTAACCGTTTAGAAGAGTATACACGTCGTGTCGACTCCCAGTTTCGCTTCTCACGTGACGCGTAACTATTTACAACGATATTTCTTACTCAACAAATTTCAAATACACTTGTAACTCTATATTAAACAGTGCGCTTTCTCTTAACATAAATATCAAACATATTATTTCCTCTAATATCCGGTAGTAAATGTATAGATTCTCAGTACACGAAACGAATATCATTCAAGTGTGATTACGCATAAAATCCTGTTGTGCCGTTCGGTTGATAATTAACTGATAACATACTCTTTGACCCTAACAATCGACCCTACGATAATATATCACTGAATAATAGTTACTCCATAGATGTCGCCCGATGGAACACGTCTAACATGAAGTGTACGAATTAAGTGAAATAAAATGTATTTCGGTGCGGTTATATTGTATTTGTGCATCACGAGTTCAGTTTACGCATCGAGTAAGTATTATATTATTTTTGATTGAATTCTACGTATATATGAATATTAAATTATATTCAAATGTTTGTTATTCAACCGGAATAATTTCTGAAAAAGCTGAACTGATTTTGGCGAGTTTTTTTGGTAGGTAGAAGTCTTCTAGACTCTTCCTTAAGATCCAAGCAAAAAATTAAATACACTATTCCCATTAATCTGTGAAATTCACTAGAACAAAGTCGCAGGCAAGCACTAGTAACAAATAAACTATTTGTTTTCCTTGTTTAACGATTCATTTCACGCATTTATCATATCACGCTATTAAGTTTAATCGGAATATGTAAACCTTCACGCCATAATTGATAGTAGATAGGGTGAGATGCAAATATAAAAGAAAATTGCAGTAGATATCTACAAGTATACTAACATTATAAAGAGGTAAAGTTTGTGACGTTGTAGGGGGTAATCTCAGGAACTACTAGTCCGATTTGAAAAAATCTTTCAGTGTTATATAGCTCATTTATCGAGATAGGTTGTAGGCTATATATCATCACGCTAAGACCAATAGGAGCGCAGCACCGATGAAGAACGTTCCAAAATCGGGTTTTTTGTCCTCTTGAGAGCATCCGCTGCGTGTTAGCGATAGCCCAAAGTAATTATTCCACGACGACGAAGTCGCGGGCAGAGGCTAATACTATATAATAAAAAATAATAGATAGAGAAGGATTTACTAAATTATTCAAATAACAATAATAACCTGATTTAAAGGTCTGGTCTTATCTTATAAATTATTGTAAATAGGAGATGATGGTACAAGAAATGAAGATTGTAGCTTTTATATATTTTTACGTACCACATTTTTCAAATTTAGATTTATTTACGCAATCGTAAAGTATATTAAAATATAATTTCACACAGAAATAATCAGCTTCGCCTATTAAATCGTAATTTAGAATTAGTAAATAAACGTAAACTGTTTGCTACAACCAAATGAATACGACGTTTATGAACGAGTGCCTCTTAGGTAGTCGATTGGGTAAGGCCTCGTACAACACGGGCGTTTTTCATAGTAAATTAAGAAGCTCTTCAAAAAATAAAATGTAACCTTTTCATACATCTTGCAGCTGTATGATTCTATTGTAACAAGCTATTCCAAAACGCTAGCACCTCACGTGGCATTTATATGCTGACTTTATTTGTCTATGTATCGTAACGAAAATTAAAAATATTCTGTTCAATTCAAATTCTGAAACAATGGTTACAATAAGTCGGTCAACCGTCTTGTACCCTGTAAGACCGTCCCGTAATGTTAGATGTAATCCGGCTTCGCTATAATTAGTGAAATAGTTTCGTAAATCATTGGAGGAAAACCAAATATTATACCATGAGCAACAACTCAAGATTACCGACCAGGTGGCGACCAAATGGTAGCTGAACGTAACTGTATCCGTGCCGAGAAACCGTGCACAAAATGACGTGATTTATTATTGTCATACCTTATTGTTTCAAATCCTTTATTCCTCAGTCATTATGTCCATTCCTAGTACCTATCTATTTTTATTTGATCTCCCCTCTATTGTTTGTATTTTACTACCTATAATCCTTTATGTCGCATAACTATAAACGCACAGATGAAATAAAAAGAGAAATGTAAATTAGCTGCCAAAATGTAGAAAGTTTACATTATCAGAGTCATATGTCTTATTTGTCTTCCCACCTTCTAAAAGCAACAATATGGGCGTTATTAACAGTCACACTTGCAAGTTGAGTTTTACACAAATTAAAACAAAGTTTTAATACCCATACAAAAATTATTGATGCGAGTGTTTAAAAGCATCAATAATGACTGAATCTACGCCTGAATCTTGACGCGCATTTGATACACATCAGTGTATACGGGACCTTATTTGAGATAATACTCTGACCTGCGCGAGACGAGGGTAAGATATAGATCTCTAAATATCTCGCCCGTCACACTTAATCTACGGTATATTACACTTGATTTGTTGGTTTCAAACCATTATATAAACACTAATAAATATCGCTTAATTGCTGGAAGTTATTAATAATATATATCAAGCGACTTTTAATTTAGATAGTTTCGCAGGCACGTTACAGAAGAGGCCCCTAGCGAATTTTGTAGTACCTAATACGTACCTATACTTCTTTTTAGTTACCGGATGAGATTTACATACGCGTAACAAGATAATTGATGTGATTTTTAAACAATTTAGTAGAAGTCCAATGTCGTATTAAATACCTACAGTATATTTATATGTAAAAAGGATTACAAAGTTCTGCCGTTGTGAGCGCATCACTAAAAAACTACACTTCTTAGACACTTGGTCCTTATATGAAAAAAGAATTATCACGATACCTTTTTTTAATATATAGTTATTAGAGATTAAAAAAAAAACTATTTTTATAAGCACTATGGGTTCAATGAAGTATGTTTTTTTATGTGAAGAAACGAGGTAAATTTGTGGTATATATGTTTTTTCCTCTTTACATGAACTAAATTCTTAAGATAATAAACCACGGAAGAAAGAGAAGAGTCTTTATTCCGTGTAATAAACAATGCACAGTAGATCGTGGGTATCAGCTAGTTATAAATAGGTGTAATAGTTATAATCTTAAAGAAGTTGCTTAAATTAACTTTTTTTTTCTAAAACTTGTAGAATTGTGTGCTTATTAAACAATATATATTAAGTTTAAGCACAGAAGTGTCCGATCATTTGATACTGAACACATTCAGATTATTGAAATGTAGTATAATCTCATACGGCCATTCTACTTTTCAAACATCTAAACATAATGTCCAAACTACTGGACTAAAATTCACTTCGAGCACACCGCTACATATGACCTTTATTCATCGTTTACATCTCATCGCTTTTAACAGGCTTATTAAAAACAGAACTTACTTTCTCACACTTTTAATTTTTTCGGACTGATTACGCTATTGACCTAACGACATCTTAACAACTTCACCGGACTACTAAGGCGAGCGCTTAAGGCACTCAGCCGATTTTATTTGACAACTAACTCAAGGGTGACAACTAACTCAACACACCTCGGCTTGGGCTGTTGCCTCATACATGTAATTCGCGACCTATCTGAGCTAAGCTAAACTAACTATTCATATATATATGAGTTGTTGAAACATATATGTGTACCAAGCATACATACCTCAACAACTCTTATATATATTTCGTATCGGATAATTTTCTAAACTATTTCAGTTTTATAAGGGAGAAAAAATAAAACCCTTCCACTTGCATGTGTAAACGGGTATGCGTGCACGTGTGTGTGCACGTGCAGGTGATATGTGTAATGTTGTCGCAGTGATGTAAGATTTTGTGTGATAGTATCGCGCGAGCAGCGCACTCAAGGGCTCCACGCCGAGGGAACGGACCTAGGCTTTGAACCGCTGCCAAAGGGGTCCTAATCTAAAATTCTCATAAGAAGCAGAACTTAAGTACTATATATTTCAACGATTGTTTGTACTTCAACATATTGTATTTATATTCATTATATAATGAATATAAGGGCACTGTAGCTACCGAGAATGTCATCCTCTCTGGCAGACTGGCTGAAACTTTTTGTAAATATTGTAAATAGAATATCGTTCAAACAATTGAACATATAAATGAAATGTCGCATGTCTGTATAAATAGCTTTTATGATAATTTTAATAAACAGTCTATTTTACAATCTCCAAGTCTTATTATTACGCTGTCCGTGTTAGTCTGGAATATTCTAGTAGTGAGGTGAAGCTCCTACATTTGGTGACCCCGACGTGATGCACCTTCGGCGGTGACAGCAGTGGGATGCGAAGCTCCAACGGAAGACGTTCAGAAGTTAGTTCAGACTCCAACATTTAGTGACGCCGCGTTCCGCGCGCTCTCCAGAGATGATTCCGAGGTTTCTACAATAGTAACGCTGTCGCCGCGACGCGTTTCCGTGCACCAGAGCCTCATCATTCGACATGATGCCGAGTTCTACTATCACGTACGCTCACGTGATAATGCCGCCGTACCTACAGTGATGTAACCACGCGGAAAAAACACAGGAAGGACTATGCCAAGTTATGAAACGGTTATTCCTATCCTGTAAACGCAAGCTTATTACAATTTTCACTCGCGAGATTCCTGCAAGACTACGTCGCCGTCACCATGATGCTACTCTCATCGACGGTTTGGCAAGAATGCAAGACGATGCATTTTACCCTGCCAGGAATCTACCAGCGAGGAACGTAACTACCGCATCTAACACATCACTAGGAAGTCGAACAGTCCAACGAGTGCATACGACGCCGTACCACCCACAAAGCAATGGTGTGATCGAAGACTGGTACCGTATGAACAGCACTTACAACTAGACTGACAACAAATATTCGGGGCCAATTTTCTTCTCTATCATCAGCTGATCGTCGATCTCGAAAGCCGACAGCTTATTGATAGCACGACAAAACTCTCAGTCAAAGTTCCTGCACGCATCTCGGTTCACGGAACCACACGCAGTACCAACCCTGGATTGTCAAATCGCAACATATTGAATTCCCAGGTACGCCATTTACTTCGATTAATTACGTTCGAATCAAAACGTAGAACACTTTGTCGAAACGACTGGTCAAACGATACACTGCCGTGCACGACAATACCGCGCCACATCGCGATGAAATTGTCGAAACGGAACACATGATGAATCGAGGCTTATTCAGACCCAGCAACTGTCCCTGGTCAAGCCCATTTTGTCGCCAAGAAGAAAAACGGAGACATTTCACGTCTGCGGAGACTACAGACTCATTTAGACTACGCATCACTAACAAATAAAAATTTTCGTTCAAGCAGATCTTCAGCCATTAAAATATCATTTCCTACGTGTCGTCGCTCTCAACAAATCTTCACTACAAAGTATTTCACAGAAGTTTTTGCCCTACAATTGCCTACAAGAGAAGCAACTGTATCCATCGACCGTTTAAAACCTGCCTACGGTTTCAACGAAGTGGATCAACAAAGCACTACTCTAGGCAACGCTACTTCCGAGCCAATCACCCTACAGAAGACTCGTTCCGGTCGAAGCATCAAGATGCCGGTACGCTTCGCTTGAGGGGGAATCATGTAGCTACCGAGAATGTCATCCTCTCTGGCAGACTGGCTGAAACTTTTTGTAAATATTGTAAATAGAATATCGTTCAAACAATTGAACATATAAATGAAATGTCGCATGTCTGTATAAATAGCTTTTATGATAATTTTAATAAACAGTCTATTTTACAATCTCCAAGTCTTATTATTACGCTGTCCGTGTTAGTCTGGAATATTCTAGTAGTGAGCCGAAGCTCCTACAGCACGTTTTTGACACTGCGTACTAGTCATAAAATACACTGAATATGTTTTCTGCAAAATTATTACACTGAAACGTATATTTCTTAGTAACTGTATATTTCTTGTTAACCAACGGCACCAATGTACATATTTTTCGCTGCATATCATACATACTTATTTAAAACATGTTGCTCGCAAAGGCTGTTTTCGTCCTTATGTGTTCAGCATTCTAATCTGGAAAAACAGAATTACATAAAATTTTATTACTACTTATAAAGTGACTCTCGCTTGACTGCCTTGACACTGGCAAACTTCGTATTTGCGAGATGACATTGAATCGGTCGGTTTTTTAGTGTCGAGTTTTGTTTGTAAACATAATTTGTATCCTATTTTTTAAATCTAATTGATCCTTTTCCAGTCTATCTTTTTTGACTATAATATTCTCGTTTCAGATTCTTTGAAAGATCCCTACATCTGTGGACCACCTTCATGTGCAGGTAAATCATCCTAATTTTATCTTATCAGTATAATTTTTAGTTTTTGTAAAAGACAATGATTATTCTGCTGATATTAGTAATAATAACGGTGTACACGATTTAATACAATTGTTCTGAACAATTTTACGTTTTTTAACGTATGTATGTTGTGATGATATCGATGCTTTTTTTATTCGTGGAAGAAAAGTAGTGCGTTAAAAGTAAGTTGCGAGTAAAGAAACTCGATAAGAAGGGGCTGCATTAGAAATTCACATCCTAAAATAAGGGATGAGGGGGGTGAGAAGGGTTGGGGGAGGGGGATGACTACCCCTCTATACCACTCCCCCACGATGGAAAGTCATAGTTACTGAGATATTCATGATCAAAGTTTTGAGATTATATCACCTCCGAACAATCATTGGTTATTTTATATATTAACAACTTGTTAATTTTTAAGTTAAAACAAAACGGTTTGTACAATACTATGTCTATATACAAGTAGAGCAACAACCCCAAATTCATGATGCGAATTTTAATACCAACCCTTTCTTATTTCTAATAATTAATGAACTAATAATAATTATCTGTTGTTGAATGAATACATCTCAAACCCTTCTTCCATTATCTATGCTCTGAAATACGATGCCATGTGTTAAATACACATATGAAATTTATTTCCAGAATCAGAGAAATTTAAGTACCTGCCCCAAGTAGTGTACCATTATGAATATAAAGTTAATGTGGAAACTTACTTTGCTGGCTCTAGTAATAATCGCTCCACGTTAGACGTCAAAGCTGAGGTAAGATGCACCAACTAACAAATTTTTATAAGTAATTTTACACTGAACACATTTTTTTTTCTCAAACTGATTATGCTATTGGCCTTGCAAGGCCTTAACAGCTTCACCAGACTACTAGGGCGATCATACATATACGAGTTATTGAAATTTATATGTGTACCAAGCATACATACCTCAATAACTCTTATATGTATTTCGTGTTGGTTCATTTTTTCTGAACATAATTCAGTTTGACAAGGAAACAAAAATGAAACCCTTCCACTAATAAAACTTTTCCACACACCGAACACATTACTTACATGGATGCTTCTATATATGTCCAATGTCAGTTAGGATGTAATACTGTAAAATAGAGTGCTGGTTTACTTAGGAGGTACTTCTTGACTGTAATTTAAACTGTTGTAAGTAAGAACATGGTTCAGTTTTATTCAAATTAAGTAAGAACTAAGCCATCCAAAATAGAAAGAATTCCATTAAAAACTGGATTTCAAGAAAAATATAAAACAGGTAAACACCTGAAACCACCATTATTATACAAAAGAAAATGGATGCCTGCTCCTTTTGATTTGATTGTTTTCTAAAAAGTTCATAGTGTACAGATATTCCTATGTGAGTTCTGAATTAAATTAAGTACTTAGGCTTTAAATATTTCTACACTATTAACATAAATGTTATGAGGTGTATCCAACACAAAAACACTTTTGTGTTTATTTAGCACATACTTTAAGATGCCTGTCAGTAAATATTCTTCTGAAACCATAAACTGTCTTACAATACAATAGTTTATTCACCTTTTTTTTATGTCATAGCAGGCAAACAAACAGGTGGGTCACCTGATCCATAGACACTACCAACACCAGTGGAGTCGAAAGTGCGTTGGCCGCCTGTGTTTGGGGAAAAGGGCGGGAGAGGGAGAGGAGAGGGGAAGTGGGGGGAGGTGGGCCTCCGGCGCTCTCACTTACCGAACGAAATGCAACAATGCAAGCACTGTTACTTCTCATTGGTTTTCTATGAGATGGTGGTACTACCCAGGACGAGCCGACCCATTCATGCTGA
Organism: Antheraea yamamai; assembly: GCA_036509395.1. NCBI lineage: Eukaryota > Metazoa > Arthropoda > Insecta > Lepidoptera > Saturniidae > Antheraea > Antheraea yamamai. The sequence goes on from AP028451.1 coordinate 7,194,377, forward strand.
AACCAGTAATAGCTTCAGCGTGTCTCTACCACCTACTAAACCTACACCTACATATATCCTTTGATTTACTCAGTACCTACCTATTTTACATGATTGAATTTTTAGACAATTTATAAATTAAAGAGTTTTGAAAAACTCATAAAAATCACTGAATTGTTCGCATTTTGGGAGATTATTTCGTTTTACATGGTGTTACATAACAAAATCGGAGATGTTATTTCACACGGTTTTGCCAGGAACCTATCTTTAGTTTAAATTGAGCTATAGGTGTATGTAAATTTTTTAAATCCTGGTTTTAAGTCAGTTAAAATGTTTATCAATTGAACTTGATGTGATCTAAATATAAAGTAAGTTTTGTACTGTTAATGCTTGATACTACTACCTACGATTATTATGTTCAGAACATGTGATACTTATGTAAAATCACTAAAATTATAATAAATATTCAATATAACTATAGAGATAACTGTGAGAAGAGCATCACTTAAAATTGTCAAAATTGTGGTCTAACACCAAGTCATAAGTTTCCAAACTGTTGTGTTGCAAACTTGAAACAGTTTATGGTGCTTTACAAAGATATTATTTTGTCACAGTGTAGATATGTTTACACTAATCAGGATTGGGAAATCAAAATATATTTATTATTAAGACACCTACAAATTTTCTTGTTAACACTAATCAGGCAATAGAAAGGAAAACATTTTTTTTACTAAATATTATACTATCTATTCCCGATAGCTGATACCCCTAGCCATATGCAGCACCCACTTGAGAAACCCAAACTTATCCTCAAATTAAGATAATATGATTAATTGTCTGTAATCATTATCTGTAATTTAATTAAACATGAGAAACTTATCTTTCCTGGAATATGGTTTGTGTAGTTATAATTGCTTCTAAATATATTTTAATTATGTACTTAAAATATTTCAGGCGATAATCCACTTCATAACATCATGTGAAGGCTTACTACAGCTCAGTGATGTAACAGTAAAGGACCAGGATGAGAATTATCCAGTGGAGAGAGCTGAGAAATTCATACACGCTGTCTCATTACATGACCTCAGGTGAGGCAATTACAGTGTTTATTATACAGTATCTGGGTGACTATACTTCCCTTGACTAGTTAAAACAATTATTGTATTGTTGCTATTGTATTGCTTGGTTCGGTAAAACATAGATTCTAACAATCACTACATATTATAAAATAAAGTCCTGTCTGTCTGTCTATTACTTCGCAATAAACTCAAAAAGTACTGAACGGATTTCCATGTCATTTTCACCAATAGATAAAGTGATTAATGAGGAAGGTATATAATTTTTCAAAAATTTTTTTCATTATCATGGCGGAACAACGTCCACCAGGCCCACTAGTTAGTTATAAAAATATGTTGCTTTATATGTAAAATTGCATCTATTCAGAGAACTTAAATAAAAAACATAAAAGGCAAATCCTGATTGGAATACAAAACTTATTTTTATTTATTTATTTTATCTTTACATCATTATACATATACACTATAAAAAATTTTTTTATATGACTGATACAAAGGGAGGGCATATTGCTAATAGCAAAACTTAGTCCAAATCCTTAGCATCCTTTTCCGAGATACACGCAATATATATTGTATATACACTAGCTGATACCCGTCAGATTAATTGGACATTTAAAAAATAGCAAAAGTGTCAATTCAGTCCAAAAATAAGGTAGCCTATCTACAAAAATACCGACACATTCAGTAGTTTTCAAAGAGCTTCAAAGAAACTATATGTGCTTGTTATGAGATGACAGAAAACTTATCTATATGTCAAATGCACGTTTCCTACAATTTAAAATAGCTTGCATAAGTAACAAGATACTTTTTAAAATGAATCACATTTGGAATCACATTAGTTTAGTAACCTATGACTGGGCACTGACCTCTTGAGATAACGGAAATAAAAGAGATTTTACAACTCTGTCAAATTTATATTTTTCTTATCACATTATATGATTTCTGATAGCCTACACAGAGGTCACTTAAAAAGATAAATGATAAATAATATCTCCAACATTAAACCACGTGCCTGAGCCTATTTCGCGGTATATTAGACTAGCCTCTGCCCGCGACTTCGTTCACGTGGATTAGTTACTTTGGACTAACGCTAACACACGGCGGAAGCACTTAATAAGGAAAAACCCTGTTTTTTAAATATTCTTCATTGGTGTTCCGCTCCTATTGGTCTTAGCGTGATGATAATCAATCAGTCCAACGATCTGCAATGGGTATTAATTAGCTTTCCCTAACATTAAAATGAAGGAGTACTTAACATAAGTAGTAATATGTTATCGTTTACAAGTTGATTCTATTAATTTATTTTTAGTGTAGATTCTATTATGTTACAGTTATATTCATATTTTATTAACGTAAGTCAATTTGTTCTGTGTAGCAGTGTTTATTTTATAGATATACTAGGTGATGCCTGCAACATTGTTCTCATGAAATCGATATTATTCATGCATAGAAACTAAATGTTGTCTCCGGATTAATTACCATCGATCAATTTTATTATTATAATTTCGTCGTCGTATGAATTTTCTACCGATTTCTTCATCTCGTATAAATTTTACCATTACTGCTTACCTCATGTATACATTGAAGACAAGTAGCGTTAATGATACTCTGAATAGTTTCCTATTTGTCACTAAGAATCTCGTCTGAATCGATTCAGACGTTTCAGATATTAAGCTTTATAAAAGAGAGACGCTTCAATTTTATTTATATGTATAAGTGAAAAAAAATCAAGGTTCATTAATGGGGTTTTCACAGGTTCGCGTTCCATGATGGTGTTATATCTGAAATATGTCCGAATCAGGAGGAGGAAGACTGGGTACTCAATTTTAAGAGGGCTCTCTTGGCATTATTTCAGAACTCCATGAAAAGATTTGATATTAATTTTAAAGGAACTGAGGTATGTATTGCATAACTGAAGTTCCCTACCTTGCTATCTTTAAACTGGCACAAAAGTAATTATTAACGTTTGGCGGTATGATTTCTGATTTGACTTGTAATGTATATACGATATGGTATCCTGTAATAATTTTTCTTAGTGAATATTTTTATAAAAATTAAAAATAATTTCAACAGAGTTATTTTCACCAACACATACACTAATGTTTAAAGTACCGTTCTGTATTAGAGATATAAAAATTTAAGCATATAACAAAATAAATATAAGATGATAGTTTATCTTATCAGTAATTTAAAAAAGTAGGAACTTAGTTCAGAGAGATCACACTTTTTTTTATTGTTACTGAATAGCGCCTGCGTATTACATTAGACTCTAAAAAGTTTATCTTACGGTCATATTATAAATAAAAAAGATGTTCGGAGTTTAGGTCAGGAGAATCACCCATATTTCTTTACTTTTTTTTTATATCATACGAGGCAAATGAACAGATGGGCCACCTGATGTTAAGTGATTACCACCGTCCATAGACACTTGCAACACCAGAGGAGTCGCAAGTGCGATGCCAGCCTGTTAGGGAGAAGGGGAAGTGGGGAGGGAAGGGGAGTTGGGTATCCGGCGCTCTCAATGACCGAACGAAACGCAACAATGCAAGCACTGTTACTTCACGTCGGTTTTCTGTGAGAGGGTGGTACTACTCCGGGTGAGCCGACCCATTCATGCTGAAACCAGCAATAGCTTCAGCGTGGTTCTACCGTCTACAAAACAACACATGTTAGAATACAGTCTAAAAAGTTTATCTTGCAATATTAAAAAGAAAATAAGTTAGGAGTCTAGGTCAAGGAAATCACCTATAGTTGATTATGAAATATGACTGAAGAGCACCAACTTATCACAGTATAGTATGTAAACTATGATGAATACTGAAAGACAAAACAGCTATCGTCAGCATGTTACAATATTTTTTATGCCTTGCTTAAATTATGGAGGGAACACGTTTCCTTAGCGAGAACTTATTTGTCTTTTTTACATAATTTATAAACCGATTTTTAATAATATCTAATATTCCAAGTAATTATGGCTCAGTGGTAGCTTGTTTGAACACGGCATCAATTGAGGTATGTACGAATCCTCCAATAACCCTCAACTTCGCTTAAAACAAAATCATCGTTTTGGAAGTGTAGTTGGGTATATTCCAATGACTACACTACATTACCACCATCGAGTTTTTTTTTCGGACTAACTACGCTATTGACCTACTAAGGTCTTAACAGCTTCACCGGACTACACCACCGTCGAGTTCAAAATCTATTGCCAATAGTTTGTAAGCATGTATTGAAATGCATTTGCTAAATACATTTAATACCCAGCTCATTTAGGTATATTACCTTCTTAGGTCACATTGTCATCTAATAAAGTATAATTATTATTTAAAACAGCAAGATATTCACGGGACATGCACTGTGGACTATTCAGTACGGGCACAGGAGAATACCAGCTTGATAGTGATCAAGAAAAGGGATCTGTCTCAATGCACAAATAGATATAAATACATGTCCATACTGCAAACCGTGAGATATGATTTCCAAAGTGTAAGTACTTTTATATTATCATAGTTTTTAATGATCATTATGAGATCATTTGTTACTTATATAAGGGTCCCAAAAGGTTAAAACGGTTAAAACTACCTCTACACGCCCTTATCTTGGAGAGTAGGAGGAGGTTAAAACCCATTGTTATGTAATATTTTGTAAGTCGAAGTATTAATTAACCTCAAACTGTGTATCAAATGTGACTGTAGTAACACTATCCTTTTCTATCAATATTTTATAACGGGACTTAAGTACGAGAGAAAAGTAGATAAGTAAATGGACTTAATACATTCAAGATGATTTTATTAATGACTGTTTTTCTTACATGAAGCTCAACGCAAACGAAGTCGCGGGCACAGATAGTTTCATTATATAAATGAAGTAGTTTTACTCAAAGGTAACATATATATATACTAGCTGTCCCCCGCGGCTCCGCACGCGTTTTTTTAAAATGAATTAAAGAAATGTAAAATTGTAAGTAGGTGTGTACATTATAGAAATACTTTTTCAAAAACATTTGTAACTACTACACGCATGCCATCTACTGTATTATGTTACGTGTACATTAGATATGTGAATACGAATAGTATATCGAATGGGAAGGGATTTATCATCAGCAACATACCTGGAACTTTAACCACTATATACCACCCTCGGTGCTCACTAACACTATATAAGAAAGTAATGAAAATTTTAAACTATACATTATCGAACAATTTGTGTTAAATTGTTTATTATATAGATATAACATGCCCATATTGTCAATATAATTGTGTTATTCTTATACGTTGCTATAATCACTGAGTTATGTAGATGCAAACGCGGTAAATAAAACAAAATTGCCGCCAAATTGACCAAAATGATAATGTAATTCAAATTACAAACATTTATTCTTGGAGTCCAGTACAGCGCACGTCTCACGCGCTTGTTTACATTAAACAAATTATTTTTGATCAATTTCACACGAAAGAATGCATACGTAACAGTTCATCACTACATAGTGTAAAACAAAGTCCTCTGATCTGTCTATTTATCTGTTCGCGATAAAGTCAAAAACTACAGAACGGATTTTAATGCTGTTTTCACCAGTAGGTAGAACGGTTCATGGGGAAGGTTTAGGTATAATTTGTCAAGGTTTTCTTTTTATTATCAGGGCGGGGCAACGTCTGCCGAGCCCACTACCTTAAAATAAAATAGCTCATTAGTTAGTTGTCTGCCAGTGAATATCCCGTGAAAATTGGTCCAACCATTTTGGAAATAGCAATGCGGACGAAGCCGCGGACAAATAAAATAGAATATGTCAACCGCTATAATTTCGGCTATCTGGTAGTAAAAAGTAAAAGTCTCGTTAAAATAGGTCCAGCCGTTTTGGAGATTACCCGGAACAAACAAACAAACAGACAAAATATAATAATCTAAAAATATAGACAAAGTATAAAAAAAAATTTTTTTGCTCATTTGTAGCCATATCTATTCATCAAAAAGTTGTTATTTTAATTGTACATACACAAACTTTATTTTTATAATACGTAATAGAGAACAAATAAAAAATTGGAAATAAAAGTAGTATAAACTTTTTGAATAGGAAAACAAAATTAACTTTGAAAAGGTTTGCGATAGAAACTTACCACGTTACCATGGCAACGTATATAACACTAACGCTAACGAAATCTCTCAAAAGGAAAAATGTGCCCGATTTTGAAACATTTTTTATTGGTGCTCTGCTTCTATTAGTCTTAGCGTGATGATATATAGCCTAAAGCCTTCCTCGATAAATGAGCTATCTAAAACCGAAGGGTTTTCACAAATCGGACTGGTAGTTCCTGAGATCCTAGCGTTCAACCAAACAAACAAACAAACAAACGTTTTTTTTTTTTTTTTTCGAACTGACTATACTATTGACCTGGCAAGGTCTTTACAGCTTCACCGGACTACTAAACAAACAAACTCTTCAGCTTTATATATTAGTATAGATATATATATATATACATAAGAGTATCAGCTAGTTTCTAATAATTAAAAATGAATGAATAAATGAATACTTTATTGCACTTTTTTGTTTGCACACTGGCGAGCTTAATGCTATAAAGTATTTTCTTCCAGCTAACCAGCGGTATTGTTGTCAATGAAATAGTTTTGTAGGTAGTGTATATAATTATATTCGTATCTTTTAAAATTCTTATGCTATCACCCATTGGTGTAATATAATGGTCTTTTAGGAATTTGTAACGCTTTTTTGTTGTGGGGAATAAAGTTGTCACCCCTGTTTCGTTACAGAAATTCCAAACTTGGCCGGTACTGAAATCCGAGAGCAAATGTCGTATAACAGTGGACCACCATATCTACAAGGCAGTGAGCTGTAGGGAGAGGCATCTGTTCGAACCGTTCTCGGGCAAGAACTCTGGCGCTATGACAACAGTCGAACAGAATCTGGTGCTGATGAAGGAAGTTAACGTCACCGATAGCCAGATAATGGAGTCGCAGCCGAAGGGTTAGTATTTCTTTAAATTAGTTTTTTCAGTTGCAGCGATATGTTTAAAAATTCAACATGGAATATTAGTGCAATTTTGTATGGAATGAAATACTTCTGATAGAAAAGATACTTGGCCTGAGAGGAAAAGAGAAAGAAACTAAGTCATAAACTGAGAGATATGTAACCGTAATAGAATAAGATATAAGTCTTAGTTTATCCGGGGTTCGTTCTACGTTCCATAGACGTGGGTTCGAATCCTTGTGACTGAGTTGGATGGTGATAGGGTTTTTTCTAAGCCGGGCTAGCTAGTTACCACCCTTAAGTTGGAAATCTATCCCCAAGCACCTATTGCTTATATGTTAACCGTGTTTACCACCTTAGAGCACACCGACATTCAACATCAGATCAAATTGTAGTTATACGATAAAATCGTTTTTTTTTTTCGAACTGACTGTGCTATTCACCTACCAAGGTCTTAACAGCTTCACCGGACTACTAAGGCGAGCGCTTAAGGCACTCAGCCGATTTTATTTGGGCAACTAATTCAAGGGTGCACGGCACACCTCGGCTTGGGCTGTTGTCTGATACATGCAATTCGCGACCAACTTTTTTTTTTTTTTAGCGTGGGGAAATCCCTTATGGATACACCACCCTCTCGGGGGAGAGAGTGGGTTATGTCCGACTCGCACGGAGGAGGTCGTCTCGCAGAAGGAGGCCACAATTCGCGACCATCTGAGCTAACCTAAGCTAAGCTAACCATTCATACATATATGAGTTGTTGAAACATATATGTGTACCAAGCATACATACCCCAACAACTATTATATATATTTCGTATCGGATAATTTTCTAAACTATTTCAGTTTGATAAGGGAAAAAAATAAAACCCTTCCACTTGCATGTGCAAGCGTGTATGCGTGCACGTGTGTGGGGGTGACATGTGTAATGTTGTCGCAGTGATGTAAGATTTTATGTGAGTGTATCACGCGAGTAGCGTACTCCAGGGCTCCACGCCGAGGAAACGGACCTAGGCTTGAGCCGCTGCCGGGGGGGGCCTAGTCTGGTTACGATAAAATGTATAAAGTATATATATAATCTTTGTGAAGGTTAATAGGCCTGTGAAGGGGGCTCGTTCGACGCAATTTTAAATCCGGCAATGAGTCTTAAGTTTTTGCTTAAGGATAATTTCGGGATTAAACTCTGGTGGTAGGGATTTTATGAAGCTTTTTTTTTTTACGTGGGGAAATCCCTTATGGATACGCCACCCTCCCGGGGGAGAGGGTGGGTTATGTCCGACTCGCACGGACTAAAACCCCACGGTGTACCGACAGAGGGATTTTATGAAGCCTGCCTGACTAAAATCTGTCAAGTGCCTATAAATGTATTCCAGCTACTTCACTCGGGAGGCAGTCCTATTCTACATATAGATAGCCAATTTCTCACTTAATATCAAATTGTCGCCGTACGGTTTATACACTTGACGACACATACTGTCTTCTTGCGATGCTGGGCGAGGCTCTTAGTAAAGTTTAAAGAAAGACTTGAGTGTAAAACGCATAGGAATTTAAAATATTATTCACAAAAGTGTTCAACTGTTCACTTCTGTCACCTGGAGTGAGTTGTACGCGCTCTTTTTTCCACCTGTCTCACCTAACCAGAGTTAATGGAGCGAGAGATGAATGTCAAAATCTATGAGAACAATGCTGTTCTTGAACCTTAAAGATCTGTTCACCTGATTTTTATTTTACAGCATGGGCCATGATTCAGAAGAGATCGAACCTACTCCATCATCACACCTCGTACGTCGGAGACGATACGGGAGGTCTTAAAAGCGCTAGAGACGTCTTGAAGTTATTATGCTTGTAAGTTTTGTTCCCAAATACCTTACAAAATAATATTCTACTTGATGACACTGCTTAAAAAATGTGTCCTAATATTATAATTATAAAAATGAGTTTGTTCATACACTTTCACGTCTTAACTATTCAAACGATCCTCATAAAGTTTTATCTATATATTGTCAGGAGTTCAGGAAAGGACATAGGGTACGTTTCGTCCTAAAAAAAGGTACTTTTTTCGAGGGATAAGTCAAAACTATATTAACACGAGCAAAGTCGCGAGTAAAAGCTAGTATTTTATGAATATGAAAGTATTTTAAGTGATCAGTAATATTTATTGTATCTCGGTGCAGGGACCGATATAGCTAACTTTGGAGCTGTAGTATTTTCTCCTAGGAGTCCATATATTGTTTATGATGATAAAATGAAAGATAACTTTTACAAATTCTCATACTTTAATATTGGAAAATCTTCTACAAAGAGGTTGCCGTCACGAGTGTCCCTCAGACATATGTTTATTTTCTGTTATGAACGGATTCCTTATATCGGAATAATATCGGAACGGATATCTTACATATAAGCTGTTCTAACCCTGGTTGAATCTTAAAAGTGAATAACACAGGCCTGTCTAAGGAATTTTACAAAAGTCGATTTCTAGTATTAGAAAATGTTGAAGAAAGAATATTGAAAAAAAACGGTCGCCTTTATGGGGAACCGCACATATGATAATTTTCTCCAAGGTCTGAACCTTAGTTCCGTAGTATTTTCAACGTCTTTTGTATAAGTTGATTTAACCTTGGTTGGATCTTCAAAGTAAAGAACACAGGTCCAAGGTATCCTACAAACGTCGATTTTTAATATCAGAGTATTTAGAAGAAAATTATAAAAAAAGGTCGCATTATGGGGAACCACACGTATGTTAAATCTATGTTATGTGCTGGTTCCGTAATGCTTTATACCTCTTCTGTATAAGATTTTTTTTATATGGGGAAATTCCTACGAATTCCCTCCCTGGCCAGGCAGTTAAGGGTGGGATATGTCTGACTTGCACGGACTAAAACCCCATGGTGCCTTCATTCATCTTTAGGCCGGGGAGCAGAAGCTGCCGACTGGCATTGCGTCTACTGCCCGTCAGGTCTTCTGTATAAGCTGATTTAACCCTGGTTGGTTGTCCAGGGTGAAGAACACAGCCCAAGGGAATCCGCAAGCCTCAAGTGTGGACGTGAACCTGGACAGTAGTTCAACAGTGGGCCTGTGGGGTCGGCTGGTGCGGGCCGCGAGGCCGCTGCACTATCCCGCACTGTCGCAGCTGCTGGCGCGAGCACCAACCATATGTGAAGCCGCTACGTAAGTACTAACCATAGACGACTAAAATTACTATAAACATTATGATACCTCCTTTCTTTTTTTTTTTATTGTAGCTCGGCAAAGTGACTGCACTGTGCCTGATGGTAAGCACAGTACAATCCAAAAACAATGGCGACCACCGAAAGACATACTATCCATCGCCGGTCGCCGCTGTCATGCCGGCCTGAAAGCGACCCAGTCAGGGACAGACCCCCCCCCCCGAGGTTGCTGGATATACACCGGCTGATCCCGGAACGCGACACGCCCAAACGTGCCACTATGGCGAGTGTTCCACCTGGTGTACGGTGGTCGCGATCCAGTCGGGTACAGACACCCTACCACCCCTTATTATTCCTTTTTAGCCAGATGTTAGTCTGTCATGTAATCTTGTGTTATTTGACTGTATATTTTGTATAATTGGTGGCATTTTACGTAATATAGTTCGGATATTGTGTACGAGCGAACTGAATGAGAAATAGTACCACGGAGCATAAATTCTGAGATGCCATAAAAAACTTCCTGGAAAGTTCTAACAAGTGGGCCACCGTCTTTTTAGAACATTGAAATTATCACAAGACATTTGTAATATTATTACCTACTGAACAATGATATAAATAAACTAGAAGATTTGTTGCCAAGAAAAAGGGTTTATATTATGTATGAATTATTTTGAAATATTATGTTTAGGAACATATTTCTGTAAAAACTATTACATAAGCAAACCTCGTGGTGGAGAATATGAAGTCCTTGGATAACAATCGCTGATGAATTATTTGAGTTTATTAAAATGCTATTATTTCAATCGTAATAATTATTTGTATTTTACATTTCAAAATGAGTCGTGTCCAATTTTAACTGTTCACAATATTTAAATTATTTATTGTCTATGAAATTTTATGTGTGTAAAATTTGAATATTAAAAAACAATTAAAGATATTAAACGAATGATTTTAATTGGATTTAATTCATTTCGAAATGTGACGACTCGCATGTTCTAAAATATTGTTATGTCTTAACATTTGGAGAAGAGGTCAACACGTTCTTATCTTTATATATAAATTTCTTCTGTATGTGTGTATGTCACTGAACTCATCCTAAACGGCTAGACCGATTTTGATGAAATTTTGTGTGCGTGTTCGAATGGACCCGAGAATGGTTTAGACTCACAATTGGACCCGGTGGGTGGCGCTGGGCTTGAATTTTAGTTTTTTTTTAAATTATCAAAGCAGGACGACGTCCGCCAGTTCCTCTAGTTGTATATAGGAATTCATGTACCACTTTAACAATCTGTAATTACATATTTATTAAGTTTGTTTTTGTAACACCCTTCACATCATATATATGATTTTTTTTAAAGTGCACAGTTTTAAATGCGTGTCCTAAAATTCTATAAATTTAGGATTAACTGCATGTTACTATTGGCAGTAAGAAACAGCCATGTTTTCCTGCAAACATACTTAGTAATTTATACAAAACTTTATGAGTAGACAAATGTTAAAACGCCTATCATAGCATACCGCTATTATAGTTCAAACCTATATTAATCTGAGAACTACATTTAAATTATGGACTATCTACGATTTTATTATATGCCAGCTATTTGGATGATATGTTTTGCCATCGACAATATCTCACTCTTTATGAAGTATTTTTCAATATTTTTCTTAATGCTCACTTTAATTAAATAAAGAGCTCGTTTGCAAATTATTTAAACTTTTAACACACATCAGTTTAAGATCTGCATTATCTGTCAGTAAATCTAAGAAATTTTAATAAACAGATAACTTACTATATATATTTTTATATATACCAGATGAAAGGTCAGACACTCGCGGTATTCTAGGATATGACATGTTATAGTCACATTTAGCACATAAAATAATAACATCAAAACAAATACTAATAGATACCAAAGAGAACCTTAGGTAAAGTTTGTTCTAAGAATTTCAAAACTGTAATTAGGTCAAATATTAAGCACCTATTTTTTATTTGATTTAAAACGAGAATCGAGTGCAGAGTGTCCTGCATGAATATTGCTACTGTATATACTGTACATACACCTGTTATGTCTAAATGTTATACAACTTTGTATATTGTTCACAGAAAACACATTCTAGATGCACTTCCATACATAGCGAGCACTGGTTCCGTCGAACTGATCAAAGACATGATAATGAGAGACGCAGTGGACAAGGATACAAGACACGAGTGGCTCATGTCTATGGCTATGATACCTAGGTAAGCTTACTGTTTTTTTATTATTTTGTTGTACCCAGTAATATAAAAAATCATACTTTAGTTGTTTTACTGAATGATTCAAATGTAACATTGAATCGAGATTGTTTAGTTCAATGGAAACTATAAGGTTTGAATAACCACATGACTTTCTTGTCTATGGTAGTGTTCTTCACGCTCCTAGTTGCCAATGCATCACACAGATGGCGTTGCAGTTTAAGCGATTTTCAGCAATATACAACAAAAATACTTCAGTTGTTTTACTGAATGATTAAAGTGTAAAACTGAAACGAGATTGAAGATTAAACTATAATAAAAAGTGTATGTGTGTACTCATGTACACACGTTAGCGTGCTTTGGCGTAACAAGATAAAAAAAAATTCAAAATTTTTGTCTTTCGCCTTATTCTACGTTTGTAGAAAAAACGACACTAACAATAGAAGAAAAGTATTTAATACATTGAAAGTTTTAATACAAAGAAATACAAACAACAAATACAAAGAAACAAAATGTTGACTATAGCTAACTTCAGGGTGTCGGTTTTTCGTGACGGTGTGCGCGCGCATCTTAAAAATTTACTCTCATCATTTTTCCCTAACGCCCCAAAAGAAGTATAATTTCAAAAAACTGTAAAAGTTTTGACTGTAACCATGACACATTCTTTTGTATGTAAGCGTTGTTCATGCCGTTATAGTTACCAATGTACCACATAGATAGTGTAGTAGGTTAACGCAGTCACCCCCCTGAATCTTATTCTTTTTATACGTCACAGTTTTAGCTCTTACCTGCAAGTATAGAAATAAAAATATCTAATATGAATACCGAGATCTCACAGAAATTTTCTGGAAAATTCCATCAATGATACATACATTTTGTTTAAGGACTGAAATATTAGAGAGTAATAATAGTATATCGTAATCATATTATATACTAGCTGTGCTTGCGACTTCGTCCACATGGAACTTTATAGAAAAAAAGTGACTTATAAAGTCATCTGAATGTATTGAGTTCATTTACTTTTCTCTCGTACTTAAGTCGCGTCGTCATTAAAATTACAATAACTTTTGATAGAGTGAACCGATTTTATTGAAACAAAGATTAAACGTTACTCGAGGGTATGCTTCTTGGTGTGATTTATCGTGAACGCAGTACTTTAGCAGTGATGCGTGTTCAAACAAACAGACAGACAGACATTTCTAAAAATGATTGAAATGTATTATATTACTTACGCCTAGATACCTGCAACAAAACTTTTTACACACATCTAAATAGTACAGACACGTTAGATTTACCTTATTATATGTATAGAATAGAAGATAGATAAAGTGATAGAGATATGAGCCTTAGTTTGTGCATCACGCAAACACTACTCGATAAGTTTCGTTGTTTTTTAAAGTTAAACTTTTATTACATCGTCTCAAACTTTTTCGTCTGTGTATTGTAGTGCATGTCGCGTGATGGTCGGCCGCGGAGTAGGGATAAAGTGAAAGGCGCTCGTCAGAGCAGCCAGGGCCAATATGGCGGCGCCTATAGTTCGCAGCTGCTGACCGTGTAGTGTATAGACTATTAGTTAAATGTCTATAGTGTGAAAAAAAGTTTCACTTTTACCGTGGTTTCATAAAACCACACAATCCTTTTTTTTTATTTTTAGATATTTTATTTTTATCTAAAACGAATATAACAAAATCTTCATGTAATATAAAGTTAATAGAGTTTTCGGAAACTAGAATTTTTTAAAGCATCACGTGATGTCTATGGTATATATAGGTACTAGTGGGCCCGGTAGACGTTGTCCCGCCCGGATTATGAAAAAATCCATGACAAATTATATACTAAAATGTTCCTCATCAATCGCTCTATCCACCGGTGAAAACCGCATGAAAATCCGTTCGGTACATTTTGAGTTTATCGCGAACAGACAGACAGACAGACAGACGCGGTAGGGGACTTTGTTTTGTACTATGTAATGCTAGTGTGCATGCGCAGGACTATGCAGACATAGTCCCATGTATCACCAAGCCTTTGATAACTCTTTGTTCTCCAAGATAAAAAAAGAATATAGATGAATCAATTAAAGTAAATAACCCTAATTATCCTTCAACACAAACCAAATTGACATTGTGTTATGATTGTTACAGACCAAACGCTGCCATGTTGGACAGCATGGTGGAGCTGCTTCAAGCGCAGAAGAACGATAAACTGATCAGTTTCACTGTGTCATCTATGCTGCATTCGTACTGCAAACATAGCGGGAAATCTTGTAAGTATACCTGATTGTATGAATCAATGTCATCCTTGACAATAAAAAAAAAAAAACATAATTTCACCCACGAACAGTGAATTCCAAAGTATAAATTGTTACGCTAGATAGGTGACACAGAACTGTCATATCTTCTTAAATTACTCGTGAGATAAAATAGAGTTATCTGCGGATATCGAACCCGCAGTCTATTGGCTTATTAGGAATGATTACTACCGCGATATCAGGAGGCCTTCGAGTCTAGACGAATAACATCTTATACGAGATCTTAACCATATTCGAGATACACATACGAGATCCTTATATAATGTTAGGAAGCACTGGAAAAATATTTTTGGAAATACCTATTTGAAATTGATAATTTTTGGAGATAGTGCTATGCGAATTCCCGGAGAACACAGGACTTGTGTAATATGTAACATAGTATAAAACAAAGTCCCCTACCGCGTCTGTCTGTATGTCTGTCTGTTCGCGATAAACTCAAAAACTACTGAACGGATCTTCGTGCGGTTTTCACCAGTGGGTAAAGTAATTCATGAGGAACGTTTTAGTATATAATTAGTCAAGGTTTTTTTTTTATCAGGGCGGAACATCGTCCGCCGGGCCCGCTAGTGTAGTAGAAAATTTATTATATCTCTCCGTGTTCTATGGAATTGCGCTTCATTTATGTGATTGAGTTTCGTATTTACTTAAGAGTAACTAACGTAGTACCGCGATCGCCTAATAGATGGCACGCGAGTCGTTTCAACAAATATGCTTATTTTTATTCTTTTGTGTTTATTAAGCAGTAATAAACAATTTTACAGTTAAAGAAATTAAAAAACAGCCCACTTTTAATGTATGTGTCGTTAGATTCCAAAATATGCTTAATCCGGTTTTGAGCGTTCCTAATATTTTAAGTTATATTTCAAAGTCTTAAAATTTTGTACATTTACAATATGAAAAAAATACTAAATACTTTATGTACGGCAAAATTTTAATTTCGTTCTCGGTGTTTGCTGCTAATCTTAAAAAACTTAAACATGTTATATAAACGATAAAAATTGAATTTAGCTCATTTTGAAATGTAACAACTCATATGTATTCCAATTACATGACACTTTTAACCGGCACGTATCTTCCAAGTCTAATATGGAGACATATTTCAGTACGCGAATGCTGTGAGGAAGAAACCCCGAAGAAGATTCTAGAAGAATTCCAAAGCATCGTGACAAGCATCGTCGGCAAGGGTCTTATCAAAACTAGAGAGGACAGGAATAATGTCAGTTTACATACTTTTATACTATACTATACTAACTGTCCGCCCCGGTTTCGCACAGCCGTACTAACGAAGAAAATGAGGCTAAATCCAATGATATTATAACTAAAAAGCTGTAGATACGTTACCTACATGATATTTTGACAAAACAAACAGCACGATAACGCACACATACGTAAAGTAATATTGTAACGCCACACTGTCTTAGATAAAATGTGGAAGTAAGATGGCATATTGACAATTGATTTTTATTTATATAGATAGTTATATATATTTTTGTATTATACTAGCCTCTGCCCGCGACTTCATCCGAGAGGAATAGTTACTTTGAGATAAAGCTAAAGCTAACATGCAGCCGAAGCTCTCAAAAGAAAAACAAATGATTTTGAAACATTCTTCATTAGTACTCTGCTCCTATTGGTTTTAGCCTGATGATATATAGCCTTTTTCCATAAATGAGCTATATAACACTAAGAATTCTTCAAATCGAACCAGTAGTTTCCAAGATTACCCCCTACAACGTCACAAACTTTACCTCTTTATAATATTAGTATAGATAGTTTTACCTGTATTTCTTGGTGATATAGTCGACAGAGATAAATACAGTTTATTCACTTGGCAATATCTCTCATCTCCTATATAAAATAAAACCCCTTTTCAGAGCAAGATATTTTTTTTTCTAACTGTTGGTGTTAAGGTCCATTACGGCTTCGCCGAATCACACAATTCGTTCTATAATTCGTCGATAGGTCATTAATGAAAAAACAATTTTGATAACGCGATTTTCCGGTTTGCAACTTTACACAGCGTCATCTATCGATAACTAGAAATACTATGTGTAACTTCTTTTTTATTATACTGCAGACTTTTGGTCCCCGCACCTTTTTTCCTTTTTATTATATATGTCAAAAATCGTTGTATCTGTGAGCAACTATTGAGATTTTTTATTTATTTTTATACTCTACTATTAGATACTTATGAACGGATTTTTTAATGAGGTTATTGTCTTTACGGGGGTTGCATTTTGATCCTTTAAAAGCGATAAACGGACAAAAAAAAATGTAAAACTATTTAGATTAGTTATTAAGAATGAGACTGTTAAAAGTGCGATGGTGCGAGCATCGATAATCGAAATTACACACTATTACCAAAAATAAATCGCTAGAACATTCTCGAAATATTTTACAGATCGTGTTAGCGATCAAAGCGCTCGGGAACATCGGTGGATTCAAGCAAGACTTCTCCGACGTACTGATGAGTATAATCGGTGATAGTTTCGTCTCTGTGCCTATCCGATTGACGGCTATCGATGCTTTCAGGAGGACACCCTGCACGGAAACTCGGTAATGGATCATCGTTTTGCTTTAACAACTTTTGTTGAAAATATACATGGTTCTTGTATTATGTACCTGATGGTACCTAAAGACAGAGCCACCACTGTCATGCCGGCCTGCTTAAAAGCAGATGATGAGTGATGGGGTGATGATAACTCAGTGAATAGCGTGTTCGGACACCACGTAAATGTCTCATCAATATGTTTTCCTTCACCCGAGAACTCCTTCTTGTTTACAAGGATTCCGTCATACGCCAATCGACATGGTAATCCATTGCCATTATGTCGGCCTGCAAGCCTCCCGAGTGCTGATTAATCCCAAGCTCATCTCTGTGGAGGTACCTTTTGGCACGCATTATACTATCTTTACATTTCCGAACGCACAATCCTACCCTTCCGCTCACCTCTTTCCGCTTCCTTCCTATTCACTTTGTCTTCCATCTTGTTCGCTGACGAATCCAAACGCAACAACGCATACGCTTGAAAAAAACTGGATACATCGCTAGTGAAATTATGATTTTTTTACACTGGTTCAGCAAAATGACTGCACTGTACCTGATGGAAAGTACAGTACAGTCCATAAACAACGGCGACTGTCAATGTTAAATAGCAATGGCAGTCATCGCTATCATGCCGACCTGCAAAAGTGCTTCTTCACGCCTCGTTTGAAGGACCCCATGTCATACGAGGAAGGGAACACCTTGGCTGGGAGACGATTCCACATCTTCACAGTACGACAAAAATAGGAGCTTTCGAACTTCTTCGTTCTTGCCGGAATGGTTGCTACTGTGAAACTGTGGAGACGCGTACCCGCCCGTGTAGTTCTATAGTGGAAAGGAGAAGATGGAATGAGGAAATTTAGTGTAAAGAACCTTGCCGACGATGACAAAACAATACAGCGTAGAGAACATTTATAACAACAGTAGCATTACAATCAAATTCCTTCCATCCCATTTTATTACCACGCTAGCTATCGTCCGCGGCTTCTTTGATGTATTTTTTTATTTCGGCATATCAGATTATCATCCGAGATACTACAGGTCCCTTTTTCTGTACCTAAGACATGATGTTATCTACTAAAATCAATAATCCTAGTTGTCATGCCAGAATACTCTATAAAAAAATTATATCCCTCGAAATTAGTAATTTAGATTAAAGATACCCCCTGTATGCATAATTTCATGATGATCAGTTGCGTAGTCAAGGTGTGAAACCGTACCAAAGAAAATATTACACACTTCAGGGGTACAAAAAAGTATGTGTGGTACTTTTATGTTTCAAGATGTCTTTTACTACATTAACGTGAGGCCAAAGCATGTCTTATGAATTGTTAACTTGACTCAATAAAGACAATTAATTAAATGGCACCGTCGAACAAAGAGCGTGTGGATATATCAGCATGCATATGCGACATGGGCACATTTTTATGGTTCAGGTTAACAATACTGTTCTCAACGGAATGGTCGTACCTATATTAAACGCAAGGGAAGACGCGACCAATAGCTAGATGTTAACATTCGTTTGGATATAACAGTGTCTCCGTTCCGGGCGTTTCGTTCTTCGGAACAGTTCCCGTTATAAGAGGTTATATTTTTTTTATTCCAGTGAATATTTCCTTGAGACGTATCGAGAAGACTTCGTGAACATAGAGATTCGACTTGCTTCCTATTTACAAGTGATGCGGTGTCCCAACCTCAGCACCCTAAGGAAGATATTCCACGCGCTAAGGAACGAACCAGTTAACCAAGGTATGTTTTGGCGAGGCAACGTTGTTTAATTATCAACAGGAAATTGGTGATTACGCCATCTATTATAAAGTTTCAATAACGAGGGTGCGGCAACGCCATCTATGAAAATTATGACACAACTTCCAAATGAAAAATTGGTTTGTTCTTTTAATGTTGCAATGTATCCAATTTCTTAGCAATTTATATAACTTCATAAATTAATATATAATTTAGGTATTAAGGAATGTTTATTTTTGTGTAACGAATAGGCCAGGTTTGTAAGTGAATATAAGATGTAGTATGTAATTCAACGGAATAGTCATGGTTGAGCGGTCAATTTCGCTTCCGCACACCCGCAGTGGCCATAAAGTAAAATTTAACTTTTAATCAAATAATTATTGACACAAACAAAAGCGAATTTTTTTGGAATAGAATAGTTAGACGTATCAGTATACTAATAAATCAGTAGTTCTTCTAGTAAGTTTTTTTTTCGAAATTTTGTGGTAGCTGTCTATAATAAATGCAGCTGACAAGTAGTATTTTATATAGGAATAAGTTTTGCCTGTCTGTCCGGATAAACACAGCTTGACAATCTTCTATGAAATTATGTACATGAGAAACGTAGTTCGTCGGGAATAAGGATCATGAAGAGTGTTTAAAAATATATATAAGTAGTAGTTTCAAACATCATATTTTATACGTACTCTTATTGTAATAATATAAGATAAGATAGCGAGTGGAAATAATAACTGTTTCAAAAACGTCTTTGTTATGTAAAGTTTTAAAAAGCCAAATTCTTAGAAGCACTATGCGTTCAGCAATGTTCAAAGCAGGGCAAGCGGTATGATGTGCATGTGCAGGAGAGGTAGTAAACGGATTACATTGTTTACAGAAAAAAATCAAAATCAAAAATACTTTATTCAGTGTAGGTCCTAATAAGGCACTTATGAACGTCAAAACTACCACCGGTTCGGACAAACAACCCAGTCATCGAGAAGAACCGGCAAGAAACTCGATCGGGTACTTCTTTTTAACACATATATATATATATATATATATTTCAAATAGATTATACGTTATAATACCGTTTTTAGTGGATGCACAAGAGAAGTTAATTCCAGACATCACCATCGTTCACGTATTGATCCACTCTATAATAGCCTTTCGACAATAAAACCCGCTTGACATGGTGCTTAAATTTACAGTCGGGCAAGTCGGTAATATGTTTTGGGACTTTATTGTAAAACCTAACACTATTTATTACCTAAGAAACTATTACTGGTTTTGCTAAGTCCGAAACATGGGACGACCAGTTTGTTACAGTTTCTAGTATTTAGGTCATGCCGGTCCTTTACAAAATGCAGGTTTTCAAAGTTTTTACGGACACACATTCAATTATCAAGCAAATGTAAGCATAATACATTGCTAAGGGAATTAACAATGCAGACGAATTCGCGGATATAATCTAGTGTGAGATAGATGTGTTTTAAAACGATCTGTGATGGCCGCAGCCGCCACGTTTGTATGGAGCCATCTGAAGAACCTCGGGGACTCGTCTCTCCCCTCCCGCGTCGAGATACAAGGGCTGCTCTCCGGCAACACGATGCCAGAATTGGAAGACAGTCCAGACTTCAGGATGTTCTCTAGAAATTACGAGCAAAGTGTTTTCTTCGACCAGTATAACGCTGGTAAGTCGAACTACAATATATCGCAATTTCATCATCAAGTTCCAAAATTACAAGTAGCATATAAAAGTGTGTGGAAGTTTTTGACGGGATCTTATCTCTGATCACTATCATATAGTGTCTTTTATGTTTTACTAGCGGGCCCGGTAAACGTTGTCGCGCCCTGATAATAAAATAACCTTGGCAAATTATATACCTAAACCTTCCTTATGAATCACTTTATCTACTAGTGAAAACCGCATGAAAGTACGCTGTGTAGTTTTTGAGTTTATTGCGAATAGACAGACAGACGTGGCAGAAGATTTTGTTTTATAATATGTAGTGATTTATAATTTTGTGTTATTTGACTCTATATTTTGTGATATTGATGGCATTTTATATAATACTAACTGTGCCCGCAACTTCGTTCGCGTGGAATCTTATTGTAAAAAACAGTGATTAATAAAGTCATCTAAATGTATTAAGTCCATTAACTTATCTACTTTTCTCTCATACTTACGCCGCGTCGTCATTAATATTACAGTAACTTTTGATAGTGTGGACCGATTTTAATGAAACAAAGACTAAAGTTATTCTCGAAGATATGGTTACTTTAGCAGTCATGCGTGTTCATACAAACATACAGACAGACAGACACATTTCTAAAAATGATTGAAATGTATGTTATTGCTTATTCCTAGACACTTGCAACAATTTTGCCGTCGCACTCATCTCTCTCTCTCTCTCTCTCCTTCTCTTTCTCTCTCTCTCCTTCTCTTTCTCTCTCTCTCCTTCTCTTTCTCTCAATCTTTCTATCTCTCTCTCTCTCTGTCTCTCTCTATCTCTCTGTCGTTCCGTATAGTTTTTTCTTTTCTCTCTCTCACTAAGTAACTATATCCGTTCCTTTCGTATCAGAAATGTCGCGTTGTATAATCGTTGCGCTAAAATTTGTCCCTAGGATGTAACTTGCATAATTATAATACTGTGATACAATTTACTAATCGAAACATTCTTACAGACACTTCTTAACATTATTTATATGTAATGTAACAAATGAAAAAGACAGTCATCATTGTTAGAATATTTCTTTACTGTTCTAATTTATGTGTTAGTTGGTTACAGTTGGTAAACATGAAGGGTAAGTTAAACCTTTTGGAGATAACTGTATTTAATTTGATAAAATAAAAAAACATAATAACATAAAGATAAAATGAAATAAAATCGCTGCTACACTCTTACCAAAACTAGGTCTCCGGAACAATGTCTGGGAAATATATGATAAAACAATACAATCTTATATCGTAACCACCATTTTCACTTAAAATTAGACTACATACAGATCTTGTAAATAAATTAAATTATTAACCATTAAAACATTGTTGGCAGGTGGAAATTACGAAGCCAACGTTATCTTCTCACCCGATTCGTACATACCGAGGTCACTATCGCTCAACTTGACTGTTGATATGTTTGGAGAGTCTATAAACTTGTTCGAGGTCAGTATTCGATTAAATAGCATTTTTTTTAGTAAAAATATAAATAGGCAGTCTGGAATCGGTTAAGCATATTTCCCTCCTCTGTTTTTCAGCCAATTTTCTTCATTCTTTTTTGTTTTGTAGCTATTGACGAGCTTTTGTGTTATCAAAATTGGAAAAGTTTTTTTTCTCTATAGTCGAAGTTCGACTACTGGAAATCAAATCAAAAACACTTTATTCAATTTAGGCACTAAGAAGGCACTTATGAACGTCAAAACTACCACCGGTTCGGAAAACAACCCAGCCATCGAGAAGAACCGGCAAAAAACTCGATCTGGTTTATCTTTTTAACAAATATATTATAATAACAAATTCAGTACACGTCACAAACGTTTTTAGTGGATGCACAGATAAGAGTCAATTCCAGACATCACCATCGTTCACATATCGATCCACTCTATAATCGCCTTTTGACACCAAAACCCGCTTGACATGGCGTTTAAATTCGCAATCCGGCAAATCGGTAATATCCTTTGGTACTTTGTTGTAAAAGCAACTCGTCTTAGTAAATTGACCATTTTTGGTTAAACAGAAAATCATATGTAGAGTTTTAGTTCTTCATAAATTAACTACACTGCTTATACTTTCCGTCTTACCTTCGTAGGGACACAGTGTAGGCATGTAAGGCAGAGTGCATGTTAAGCAAATAAATATATGAGAGCGCGACGTATGAACGGCGAGCCGGTTACTGCGCGCTGGCACGCACGAAAAGTCGTAGATACGGGGAACATTGAGATTAAAATAACGCAGGCTAACAATTGCTCTTTTTAATTTAATAACCCAATAGTGAGGACCTTCATTAGTCAGCAGGAGCAGTTATTCAATTGGGATACACTCATACACTACACACTAACCCCTCCACCCCAAACTGGGACCTTTCGTGCGTGCCAGCGCGGAGTAACTGGCTCGCCGTTCATACGTCGCGCTCTCATATATTTATTTGCTTACCATGCACTCTGCCTTACATGCCTGCGTTGTACCTTTAAAAGCCTCTTAACAGAGACGTTCTGAAAGTAT
This sequence comes from Antheraea yamamai, assembly GCA_036509395.1. Lineage (NCBI taxonomy): Eukaryota > Metazoa > Arthropoda > Insecta > Lepidoptera > Saturniidae > Antheraea > Antheraea yamamai. The sequence goes on from AP028451.1 coordinate 7,217,605, forward strand.
ACAAACTTGTGCCCGCGGTTTCGCTCGCATTATTCTAATTTGTTCTAACCCTCGGGAATGACACTTGTTTTCCTGTCTGTAGCCCAGACAACACATGAATCGTTACATTTCAAAATAAGTTAAATCCAATTTTAGCCGTTACTAATATTTTACGTTATTTCTCAAGATCATCAAATTTTGTAGACGTAAAAAAACTGAAGACCTTATGAACGACAAAATTTGAACTTCGTTCTCGTTGTATAAATGAACAATTGAAATTATATGCAAAGTCTCAACTAAAAGAACTAAACAAACAAACTTACAGTCGCGTTTATAATATTAAATGAGAATATTAAGAAAATGTCATAATCTCTCATCTCAGATGAAGGCCAGAGGGGAAGGCTTCGAGAAATACTTCGAGCATTACTTCTCGGAAAACGGTCCGTTCAGTAAAAACAAGATTATTGAGAAAATCAACAAACTACGGGACATAAGGTGTCTGAATGACACGGAGGATGTCAGAAGAAGGATCGATGACCTCGGTTATGAGAACGAAGCACTGAAACACAGATATCCTATAGCTGAGTTAGCTATAAAGGTCTTCGGCAATGAGATATCGTATTGGAGTGCTGAAGGAGACGATGAGATCAGCAAGTCTGTTGCTAAACTCAACCCGCAGTTGAGGATATTGGAGATTCTCTCCGGGAAGGTGAGTTGCTATTGCATGTTCTTTTTTTATTATCACGCTTTTATTAGCTTCACCTGTATGTATGTATGTAACCGACCCCTTTGAGCTCGAATTTGTCCTACTTTGAACGATCAGATTTAATTCAAACTTTGCACACCTGTCAAAGGTCGATGACAATGCAATAATCCGAAAAAAAAAGTTAAAAAAAATTTTTAACTAAAAAATGAAAAATAAATAATAGTTTAAAAAAACTAAAAAAACACGTTTTCATATAAAATCCAACTAAAAAACAGAAAATAAAATTTAATAAATTTGGATTAAGAATAGTGTATATTATAAAAAAATGATAAAAATACTGATATCTGGAGGTGCTGATATTAACAGTGACGCATCGCATGTTTTTTATGTACATTTATTTATATGTATTAAGGTGCAGTGTAAAGTTTTTTCGTATAGTTCGACTTAAATCTCATTTACTATACTTTATGCCGTGTATTGACTACAGTCTCATTTTTTTATAATTTATGGATTACTAGCTTTTACCTGTGGTTTCACTTGTGTTAATATAAGTTAGGCATATCCTTTGGGGATATTATTTATTTTGGATAACAAGAACCTTGTGTCCTTTTCTATACCATAAGATATATGTTAAATTTCACAATTATATAAGAACTTTAAGAACTTCTTTAAGACCTTGTGCACAATGGCTGTAAAAAAAATTAAACATAACAGCTAAGGATTGATACGCGAATATCTTTAATCCAAATTAAAATTCCAACTTGTTGTTACTACGCCAGGTAATCTCGTACAATAAAGCGTCACTATTCTTGGATACGACGTTTTCTGTGCCGACCGGTTGTGGACTCCCATTGAACATGAACCTGATGGGTACGAGCTACGTCAACACCAACATGTCGGGAGCCGTTACCGACACTTACTCACAGTCCGGGAACCTGGACTTCGAGGGGAAACTACAGCCTAGGTGAGTCTACTGCTCTACTTCATCTATCATAACTCACACTAAACTACTTACACTTTTAAATTAGATGAATTAAAATTAAAAAAAATTATAACTCCTACATTTTGTATAGAAACAAATTACATTGAAAGAAAATTGCATGATCAACTCATGATAGATACATAAATAAAACTGTGAAGTATTTGTTTGTTATGTCAAAATATCAACTTTTTATCTAATGGATATGGAAGTTCGCTACTTATAATAATAAAAAAATAATTGTTAAGTATAGTAGCTATTTACCCGCGAAAGTCTCGTCAAAGTCGGTTTAATCGTTTTTGAGATTAGCCGGAAGACAAACAGAGAGACAAACAATAATCAATTTTTTTTTTTTGTTATAAGTACCGTGTATACTTTCATATCCGTATGTAGTGCAACGCTATTATGTTAACACTAGCTTCTGCCCCCGACTACGTCCGCATGGAATAGTTACTTTGGGCTAACACGAACACGCAGCGGAAGCTCTGAAAAGGAAAATTAATAAATTTGGAAACGTTCTTCACTGGTGCTCCGCTCCTATTGGTCTTAGCGTGATGATATAGCCTATAGCCTTCCTCGATAAATGAGCTATCTAACACTGAAATAATGTTTTAAATCGGACCAGTAGTCCTTGAGATTAGCGCGTTCAACCAAACAAACAAACCCTCCAGCTTTAGAATATTAGTATAGATTACTTCACACTACACACACAAGAAAATGAGACCAAATCTTTCCTTTACAGTATTAACATTCAGTGAAATAAAATGGCAGCTAAATAATTGAACTTTAATCTGTCAATATTTTTGAAGATCGCCCTACTGTCTTCTGTCTCATTCACTTTTTTTTTCTTAGCCCAATTTATTTACTTTTCTCATACTATTTTTCAAACATTTTCTTTTGTACAAATCTTGTCCTGACAATTACAAACACAACAAAAAATTAATTAGCCAAATATTTATTATATTATATTAACCGTTCTGAAGTAATGCTCTTACATACATTCATCAATTGTTATGTTTGGGGATAGAATCTGTTAACACTTTGACTGGCACACCATAATGACACGTTTCTTTTAGGACGCTACGGATGAATCTTTACATTTTTACAATTGTAAAAAGAAGTAAAGAACCGGTCACTAATGACCACCGTGACGTCATAAGAGAAACCGTGGCCGGTCATATATGACCAACGTGGCAGTCAAAGTGTTTTAAGAGGGTGATCGTAGCACCCTCCTGGAGTGTTTGGCGGGATCTTGAAATACCATGTAATAAATTTAAAATTTTATTCATAATCTCGTGTTATTTGACTCTATATTTTGTAATATTGGTGGTGTTTTACGTAATATGGACGTAATATACGTAATACCATGGACAATGGATTCTAACTTGCCTCAAAAACTCCCTGGAAAGTTCTAACAAGCGGGCAACCATCTTGTTAGTCGATTGAAATGATCGCGAGAAGCTTGTAAACCCACTCGACAATGGCAGTAATAATCTAAAATCTTGCCAAAAACAAAATAAAGAGTACATATCACTTCTCGCTATATTGTACAGTGTGGCGGTTAATATCGCAGCGACGATGAGCGTCGATGGGGGTGGGCTGAGTTCCTCAGGGATCCGCGTCAACTGGCGTCTCTATACTGCTACAGCCGTGGAAGCAATACTTCAGATACGAGGCTTACAGCTGTTGCGTCTTCACCTATCGCTACCGATCGACAAACAAGAGATTTTCGCTGCTAAGTATGTATTTTTTTTAAGTACCCGTGCCTCTTAGGAAATTTATAGATTAATTTTCAAAAATTCTCAATGCTTACCTATATTGCATTCTACAATAAAATGCAGTGTAACAATCGATGCTTCTAGAATCATCGATTATATATACATTACTGGTCTCCAAAAGTCATTGCACTAGAACTGAAGAGTATATAATGTCACTGTGTATTTAGGAAAAACAAAATGTTTGATACTCAAGTTTAGACATGACCCACTGCAGGGCTATTAGTCTCTTCCTGAAGAAAGATATGACCATAATCACTACCTCCGCCCACGACCTATCGGTAATATGAAATTCCGAGAAATCACCAGATGTACATTGCTTCCACATATGTTGGTACTACGAGACCGTTTCTCAGGTTCAGGTTTTTCTCACTATGAATGTACTAAATTAAAAGGTTATTAATATATACAAATTTTTAGCTGTAACTCATCCCAATCAAATGCATTAGTATATAGGTAATTAGAACCTGAAAACAGATACAACTTATTGTGTTTCAATAATCGTTTCTCATTATATTTGTTTCCAAATATCTCTTGAGAAGCCTCCAAGTAGTTGGATACACAATTCGGAATAATATTGAAGTTAAAACTACTTCACGCAAGCTTTATTTGAGGAGTAAGGTGGTGAATGCCTCACTACAGCGTTACGAAAACGTGTGATCGAGTGACGCGAACGGAACGTTGAGAGGGAGATATAACGTAAGATAGAAAGAGAGTTAAATTTCGTATTATCAATGAAAACCCATAATAAATTTAAATATCAGTAGAAAATTAATTTACATAATGTATATTAGGGTGAGCCAAAAAAAATCGATATATTTTTTCTCCCTCTCACCGCAAAGCCGCAAAAGATAAAAAAAAACGCAAAATTATTAAAAATTCAAATTTGAAAGATCCGTAGAAATTTAAATATGAAAGATAGAAATTTGACTCGATGAATTTTTTATTGATAATTTATCGCTTAATGAGACCTATCCATTCATATTTACAAAATAAAATTTCTTCACAGTTTGCAAGTGACAAAAATGTTCAAAAATTTGTTCCCTGTATTATTTATATGGGAAAATTTAAAGTTCGTTGGAGGACCTCTTAAAATTGAAATTAAGAGCTGGCCTTTGGACATCATTTTTGTTTGGATATATACTATGGTATTATGGGGTGAGAGCGAGAAAAAAGAATATCGACTTTTTTTTGGCACAGCCTAATGTATATACCTGTATACATATAGATGGACTTAAAGAAGTTTGACTTCAGTCTTGTGGTCTAAAGCACATAAGCATCGTTTTTTTTTTTTTTTTTAATAAATAGTTTTATTAAAAGGAGTCGCTTTTAGATCAGTTGAGGAAACCCGATTACTTGTGTAGGTCTGAATTGATTATACTCCACGGCAACAAGGAGCAACAGCAGCAGGGGTTAAACAAGAACAGAATAGAACATAACACATGCAGTTGGACAGCTTTTGACAAAGCTATCGGTATCAAAGTCTGTGCATCTTATCAGGTATGATTTGATTCAAATTGTCATTTGATAGCATTTAAATAACGTGAAGTCGAAATTCTTGCGCGATTTAAAATATTATTTTTTTTTTTTTTTAAACTGGTTCAGCAAAATGACTGCACTGTACCTGATGGAAAGTACAGTACAGTCTATAAACAGCGGCGACTGTCAATGTTAAATAGCAATGGCAGTCATCGCTATCATGCCGACCTGCAAAAGTGCTTCTTCACGCCTCGTTTGAAGGACCCCATGTCATAAGAATAAATGTAATAAAAAAAAATGAGGTATTCATATAGCCATTTAAGTATAATTTTGATCATGACATATTGATACTGTATATCAAAAGTAAATATAATGAAAATTATCGAGTGCATACAGTGTGATGCATACTATATCAAAAATTGAAATGATTAATGACTTTTTTGTTCCAATGAGACGTGGCAGCGGCTAATCAATTCTAGGTCTTCTACCTCTCAATTCTAGGTAGAAGTGCAAAGTAACATCCAATTTAGTACTTACATGTTTGTTTTTTTTTTTTTATTGAAGCTCGGCAAAGTGACTGTACTGTGCCTGATGGTAAGCACAGTACAATCCAAAAACAATGGCGACCACCGAAAGATATACTATCCATCGCTGGTCGCCGCTGTCATGCCGGCCTGAAACTGCCCTCCCCCCCCGGTTGCTGGATATACACCGGCTGATCCCGGAACGCGACACGCCCAAACGTGCCACTATAGCGGGTGTTCCACCTGGTGTACGGTGGTCGCGATCCAGTCGGGTACAGACACCCTACCACCCCGCAAAACCCCCACTGGTTATATAATGCTTGTATTTCCCAAAACACATTACCGATTCGCCGAATAGTGAGTTCAAGAACCATGTCAAGCGGGTTTTAATATCTAAAGGCTATTATAGGGCAATATAGGGTGGATCAATATGTGAACGATTGTGACGTTTGGAAATGACGCCCCTCTCTGTGCATCCACTAATAACGAATGTAAATATTTATGTTTTGTAAAAATATATAATATGAAGAGATAAACCAGATCGAGTTTCTTGCCGCTTCTTCTCGATGACTGGGTTTCTTTCCGAACCGGTGGTAGCTTTGACGTGCATAAGCGCCTTCTCGGGGCCTAAATTGAATAAAGGATATTTTGATTTTGATTTTTAAATCGCTTCTTGCTCACTCAATTAAAATATATTGTAGACATTACCTAAATATTGTTCTTTATTAAACTTGGAGAACTCTGGTTAGCTTTATTATCGTATTTAACGTATCGCCGTGGTCCCACCTAGTCTGAAGCCTAAACATTGACTTTAATAAGGAACATAATACAATTAATGCCAGGAATTTAGTGTTTTTTTAGTTTCCAAATATGACAGCGCTCGTCGACGCGCCATACTTTCTAATGAGTGGACCGGCTAAGTACATACTGTCGCTGGAGAAGGCGGATCCATCTGCGAAGACTTACGCTTTCGAATACAAATGGGATAAAAATGCGACCAGCAATATTATTAGTTTCTCCTTCGATACACCAGAGAGTCAGGTAAGGTTTTGCTTTCATTCAGCTGTCAATAAACCATCAAGCGTCCGTTTTAAATGAAAATAGTGCCAAAATTGAAAGGAAGATTAATTAAATACTAGGAATACTACTCTAACCACGGCGTCATGAGATCAGTCTCAGATTTAAAGATGGGCAAACAGAGGTACCGGCCCGGGATTGCAAAATAACGATTCTCCAAATTTTTATATAAAAACATGTGTGCAGTAGATGATAACCTGTAATCACACACGGAAGAAGTGAAACTTTCAAAAAGTGATAAAATGTTTATATAAACGATATACGTAAACAATACACCACATTGATTATGCCTTTTGCTAAGGCTTCGTAATACTCAGATGCACACACATGTACTAACAGAGGAACAAACATACACTCGTAAAATGCTCAGACCAGGGCAAGTTTTCGGTAGTGCAATATACAATGAGGAGACCGCGAATATAAGAAACACTGTATAATGTATTCTATCTCATTCTCTCGCACGGTAAATAGTTCTAGATGTATATGTTTGTCTTTTTTTGGTTTCTTCGAGTTTCACATCAGAACGGGGTTAAAGAATATTTCATTTCAAAAACGTGTTTAAATAAAGCGTCTAGTATCTGCAGTGCGATACAGAATCCATTGATTATTTAAGTTTTAAATAAATTCCCGTCGTATCAAAAAATCACTAATGATGAAGCGAACGGGTATCGATATAAAGTTTTTGCACCTATTCTGTAAAGTCGTAGACTTGGGACTGTTTCTCATGATAACGTGAGATATGGTCTTAAATAGTGGATTTATAAATCTCTTGATGATCGCGGTTATTTAAAATTTCACTAAGTGTATCATAAGGTATAGTGATGTCACAAGTTACAATATAAGAATAAACATATAAATTTTCAACATGGCAATATCGAATACCCTATCGGTTACTTACAAACTGCTCTAGTACCATCCAGAGATTCAGTCATGGTGTTTTCCAAACCGAATATTCGTTCTTGTCGAATTGAACTAGTATTTCAAAGTATCACTGTGCTACGTATGGATATACTAAGCTATTTAAGAGAAATACAACTGGCCAATTAATGATTGATTTGTCCCTAAAAATCAATAATTATTTTTCGTCAAGTCAAGTCATGTGAGAGTAAAACAATTGTAAATTCATGATCTCCGCTTGGGCTCCGATCGTGTAAACATCTTGCAAAGCTTTGCCTAAGTTTACATGCTAAATACATATCATAATGTTTGGCCAGCTTTTTCACACATGCTATTGCATTTTTTTTTTTAATTCTAAACTATAATTAATGCTATATAAAAGCGAAATTGATTCTGAAATTATTAATAAAAATTATAAGCAAGGTTTACTTTAAAAAAGTACCACTTGCGCATTAATGGCCAATCCCTTTGTCGCGGAATACTTTTCAAATGTACTATTAACCGACATAGTAATCACATAAATAATTTCCCTGTTTGGGATTCGAACTCACAACACTTTGCACGGCGACTTGTCTACGTGCTGCCCGTAAGTTGGTACTTTTTATTGATAACGTAATTAAAGGAATATAATGATGTAATCAAAAAATCAACACTGAAATACACGATTGACAATGTGCTGTCAGAAATTAAAATCTTCCCTGTAACTCTTGTTAAAGTCGTGTTGGCGTACTTTAAACTATTAAAAATAATGTGCCCGTGAACTACTATCATATATTATTGTCCCATGACCTGGACAATGTCGGTGAGTTTTATGAAGTCATATTTTTTTTTGGATTAGAAACAAATTTAAAGCTATGGAATCACTTTATTGCTTATATTTTCTTCAAATACTATCTGTTAGTAGATAGTGTAAATTTATTTTGTTTCGCTAAGTTCATTGCCGTACACTCAACATTCAGAGAAACTACATATAAAATAATCTGTCACATCACTCCATACACACAGTCATACATTATAAGGAATAAATAAAGGAATACCCTAGTTTTCCATTATTAAAATGCCATACACACGTATATTTCACTTTTTTTTTTACAGGAAAAACGTATGATAAACGCATTATTAAGTATATCGAACACTTCGAGTACAGCTGTCCTATCCCTACAGTCGGCAAAAAGCACACTCAAAGCTAAAGCCCTGTATCGAAACCAGGAGAACGATAAGTCACTAGAGGCGAGCCTCGATGTCGACGGTCGGAAACAGTTCGATACGGTTATGTCGATAAAACGATACGATATCAAGTACGGGTACGTTTGGGTCCCGAACGCATACTGGGTCGTCGATAACAATACGGTAGCAGCTCTATCCGGTGAGTTATAGATTTTATGATGCGTCCTTTTGACTATTGTTTTGTCGATAATTTCTGACTTAAAGAAAGATTTCCCTACTTGTTTGTATATACGTAATTTTCTTAAAATCTATATACTATTAGCAAGATTATTAAAAAAAAAACAAAATAATGCGTTTACTCGTAGATATAATAACTGTGTAAATTGTTGATTTGTGTCGGAGTCGGTTTGTTTAAAAATATATATTTTTCGTTCACTATTGACAAGCTTCTATCTCAATTTAGTATTTAAGTCATTAAACGTGATAACTGTTAAAAGGTATTTGAAAGGAAAATATATATATAGACATTAAAAAGTTTAAAATAAAATACTTACAAAGCAAAGTAAAGCTGTGCTATTTTACTGGCAGGTCCATAGATTTTACCAGAAACTATAGAATATATAAACCATCAACAACAAAAATCATATTTAAAAAAGATTTCCGCTTACATGGCATAATTATTATTTAGAAGTTAATTTCTGATACAATAAATTATTTTTAAATATATTATTTGTATGTAATCGTTAAATTTAGCAGTGGGGAAGGACGGATGTCTAATATTTTCGATACAGACATTTACGTTGTTACATTTAAAAGTCAGCGAAATCCAATTTTAACGTTTACTAATATTTTACGTTATTTTTCAAGATCTTCACATTTTGTATATCTGTAGATCTTTGAAAAAAACTAAAAGTCTTATGGAATGCAAAATTTGAACGTCGTTCTTGGTGTATAGCAATGGGAAATCTTAAAAAAAAATTAAACATGTCACATGAACGATTCAAATTGGTTTTAGCTCATTTTAAAATGTAACGACGCATTTATTGAAAACCTTCATAGTTTACAGATTTCTTACATAGAACGTAGTTTATTCCTGTGAGGTGAGGTGAGGTTTTTGAATGTTTTTTTCTTTACCTTGTAGGTTCGATAAAAGTGAAGAGTAAAGGCGGTGTGACCCAATGCGATGTGCAGGGTGACTTCCAGACCAAACAGCTGGCGAGTCATCTCACCGGGTATTACACCATCAACGGTCCCACGCATGGGACCAAACTCCAGCTCGACTACCAGTTCTATAAGAACCCCAAACAGACCATCAAGATGGAGGGACTCTATAGCGAGAAATCAGCGGGGTATAGACACGATGTGTACGGCGATCTCGCTATGCAGTTTACAGCCTACCCGGTTTATGATTTTTACGCTGTGCTTAGAAATGTTGTAAGTTGCCTCATTAATATTTTCTAATTATAATCAAGTTTCAGGTTCCCTTTGTCTCGATGTCGTATTAACTAATTTATATTTAATCGTGTGACTAAATAGAGTATCAGTAGTTTATTATCGTGATTAATTACTCTATTTGTTGTACAGTGACCAAAAATTTGTTAATCTTTAGCACGATTCAGGGAGCACTAGCGGGGGTAAGAGGGGCTCGTATTAACTTGAAAGGGTAGAAAGTTCGATAGAATTCGCTTGCATTTACAATTTAAATCGGTAACACTATCGGTTGACGGTGAAGGAAAACATCTTGAGGAAACCTGAACTTGCGAAATGTTCTTGTAGTACTACTGTATGTGGGAAAACATGGAACTGTGGATTTCTCAGAGTTTGAAATCGCCAATACGTCGTATTTGTGGTGGTGTGGTGATTACGCCCATACCTTCCTTAGGGAAGAGGCCTATGGCTCTACAATGGTCTCTTACAGGTTTTATGGTGATAATAGAAAGTTTTACAATATTTAAACTCGGAAGAATTACCTGCAATATTAATATATTTTACCGTTAGCTGATTCCTATCCGCTTCGTTGAGCATTAAAATTACAAAGGTTACAGGTAGGTACAAATTCGAGTCAAAAAAATAAGTAGCCCAGAACAATCTACGAAAAACTCAGTACCGTATGGTCCTAGTCCTATGCCAATACGTTAGATAATTTTAAATTAACCATTCCATAGACAAATTTGGTTACTATTTCAAAGAATTTATATTCAGTAATGTTTTCTTTTATTTTTTCGAACTAACTACGCTATTGACCTAGCAAGGTCTTAACAGGTTCACTGGACTACTAAGGCGAGCACTTAAGGCGCTCAGCTGATTTTATTTGACAACTAGCTCAAGGGTGCACGGCACACCTCGGCTTGGGCTGTTGCCTAGTTCATTGAGTTCGCGACCTATCTTTTTTTTTTTTTAACGTGGGGAAATCCCTTATGGATACCCACCCTCTCGGGGGAGAGAGTGGGTTATGTCCGACTCGCACGGACTAAAACCCCACGGTGTACCGTCCGACCGTAATGTTGGGGCGGCAAGGGATCGTGCTGGCTAATCACCTTGTAGAGCCGCCCCAACGGTCCGCCCGGCGGAAGGTGACCGCCGGGATCCTACCTATAGAGGGACAGACCGGGTACACACCGGCTGTCCCCCCTCGTCCGCCGGACCTGTGCAATGAGGAGATGGGCCCCCGGCCCACCCCCTCAGGTCCGGCTACGGTGGCAGGAGGAGTTGGGCAAATTCGCGACCTATCTGAGCTAACCTAAGCTAAGCTAACCATTCATACATATATGAGTTGTTGAACCATATATGTGTATCAAGCATACATACCTCAACAACTCTTATAAATATTTCGTATCGTATTCAGTAATGTCTATATTAAGTGACATACTTTATCATATATAATAAAGACAATGAATAAAAATTATTTGTGTTGAATATTACACGAAATCGATACGATTAGCCAATTTTAATAGTTACATAAGATATCACTCAGAAATTGATACGCTAAAAATGTTTTTTCAACTTTACTACTGCTTCTTTAAGGAGCGGACATGGCAAGTCGGCTTACAAGAATATAAAATATACTGCAATATGGATATATTAATATGTACCTAACAACGGATTCCGAACATTTCTATTTGTCACTGTAGTATATTCATTATTACCTAGTAGTATCTTAAAATTAAGTAACTAACCATTCTCACTCTTTACAGGTTATTCAATTAGTCGATATGATAATTTTACTGAGATTTTTCCACAAATAACTCTTTAAAAAAATGCACTTAATTAAATCGAAATATCGATTACCTTGTCCGTATAAAACATAAAATAAATAAACATCATTATAAAGTAATTCCTTCTATATGGCGTTTTTTTTATTTCCATGTGATATGTACAGTACTGCATATGTAACAACGAGAGTGAAGCCAGAATAATATATAAAAAATCAATCGATAAAATTTATACAATGCAGTTGAACAATCGGCAGAATTTACAATAAAATCTTATTCAAAATTTAGTATTTTATTATTACCTATTGTTCTCTATATAAATAACATTTTATGCTTTGCTACATAGCTTGTGACATTATATCTATTCAGACGTCTATTCAATGCAATACATTCATTATTTCAAAGAAATGAAACACCACATCAGAACACATTTTATTGTTGGACTCATATTTTCAAAATATACATTTGACATCTGTCACACCATCCATAATAATCGCGAATGTAATTAATTTGATATCGGAAATACATTATTTTAAATGAATTTTAATTATATTATACTGAGCAATAGAAACGTCGATGTACATTGACTGCTTCATAAGATTTCAACGTAGTTTGTGGCAAATAAATTAAAAAGAATTATAGTAGATATTCTCATACAAAAAGAAACGATGTAAACTTTTTAATAACATAAAAAAATCGATATAGAAAACAGCGATTTGTATTCAAAGACATATTTTGAAACGCTTGCTTCATAAATTTTATAAAAAAAAAAAAACGGTTTTGTAATCATGGCTCACTCATATGCAGTACATCGTTATGTATCACGGGTGAAACAAAATCATACGTCACATATCATTTTTAAAGTTAACGTTCTTATGGGAAAGCTTTGAAATTCTTATCCGGAAAATACTATGTGGTAAACACTGTGTCGAGCAAGCATAAGCAAAAATGTGTAGATACGTTACCTACATGATATTTTGACAATACAAATGGCACGATAACGCACACATACGTAAAGTAATATTGTAACGCCACACTGTCTGAAACAAAATGTGGAATTAAAATGGCATTTTCTCAATATTGGTGGTGAACAAGAAATAGTTATATGTTGCTTAGATACGGGCGGATTGACGGGGCAGTCGTTAAAAATAAGCTAGTTAGCCAAGTTTTAATAAGTCGTTGTCGAGACGCTTATGCCGTATCTACAGCTTTTTAGTTATAATATCACTTTTTTATATCATAGGAAGCAAACGAACAGGTGGATTACCTGATGTCAGGTGACCACCACCGTCCATAGACATTTGCAACATCAGGGGAGTCGGAAGTGCGTTGCCAGCCTGTGTTTGGGGTGAAGAGAGGGAAGGGTGAAAGAAGGAGAGGTGGGTTATCCGGCGCTCTCACTGACCGAACGAAACGCAACAATACAAGCGCTGTTACTTCACGTCGGTGTTTCTGTGTGTCGGGTGATAGTGCCGGGGGCGAGCTGACCCATTCATGCTGAAACCAGTAATAGCTTCGCGTGCCTCTACCACCTATAAAATCCTTACCAAATCATTGGTGTAGAGTAACTGGGTAAAATGGGAGCAGTGTCTCGTTTGTCTTCGGTTATTGGAGAACAGTCAGACAGAACCTTCTCTCGCTTTTTTTAAGGTTTCATTCTACTGCGGTGTGAACTATACACGTGTTTTTTTTACTATCAAGCTTTGTATGCATTAAAACCTGCATTGTATTGTTTATGATTTTTCTAGAAAACGCAAACCCATAACGATATAGGGTTCAACGTGAGCGCATCGAGGGATTTAAAAACGGACCCGGCGTTTATACTGAAGTTCGTGCGCGTCGAGAAGTTGAACGGTATGAAGCTAGAGACGGGCGTCACGTTGCGGAGGCCGAGACTCATCGATATGAAGTTTCAGTTCGAAGCCGTGAGTATTATCGATATCGATAACTAGTAATCGGAGCTCTGGGATCGTGGAATTAAATGTAGTACATTTTATTCATAATATTGTGTTACTTTAGTTTTGTAATATTAATGGTGTGTTACGTAATAAGGTTTGGTTATTGTGTACAAGTGAAGTGGATCGGAAATAATACCACGGACCATGGATTCTGACTTGCCACCAAAACTCTCTGGAAAGTTCTGACAAGACGGTCACCATCTTGTTAGTTGATGGAAATTATCGCAAGAAACTTTGAATATCATTACCTATTCAACAATGATAGTAATCATTTATTTTTTCTACCTCTCTGTTTCACTTAATTAATCGTAATCGATATTCTTTTAATTTGATAATAAGTGGGATCGAAATGAATAATTCTTTTTTTGTTTTTTAATTTCAGATCGGTCCAAAGTACACGGCACTCGCATTGCTGAATTTCAATCCAAAGTCCCGGGAGATTCTCGTGTCCGGGTACTTGTTCTACCCGCCCGGGACGCAGCTGTACGTGGACGCGGAGCTCAACATGACGCTGCCGACCCTCCACCCCTGCACTATAAAAGCCAAAGTGCACGAGAAACAGCCGAAAGAGTATCAGGTAAGCGATATAGATGGCGTTGTTGCTCATCTATCTTTTTTAATAACACTTGTTTAGGATTCGATTACTAAAGGGGTTGATGGGACCGTGCAAATAAGTGCCACCAGGAGGGTGCGGTGAGAATAGATAAAGACCGCGTGGAGCGGTTGGTGGCCTTGCCTATAAATAAATAAAATAACAATGTATAAAAATAAATAAAATTGTAATGAAATTTTAATTTTTGTGACACAAAATTAACAGTATGAAGCTGTCTGCTTAACCGCTCATTAAGTTTCGAAAAAAAAAGCTACCAACAAAATAGAAATTGAACCTCGATATTAGTCGCGCATGTTGGTACGCTCGTCGTTTTTTGTTTTTTTTTTTTTGTCGTTTTTTTCTACAAACGTAGATTAAGGCGAAAGATAAAATTTTTGAACAGATTGTTATCTTATTACGCCAAAGAAGTATAACTTCTAACGCGTGTACATAAGTACACACACACTTTTTTTTTTTATCGCCATACTTCTATCTCTTTCTAATATATGACTCTGAATCAAATTGATATAGAAGTAAATCTTCACGCAACTATATAATGATGCTACTAGTTGTCTTTCGTTGGTACAAAATTCTTGTTTAATGCTTACTTTCTACTAATATTTCTATTCGGATGTATATTTATTTATTTATATTATATTTATTACAACAATACTTACCATAAACCATCGTTACAGCTTACATAAGCTTAAATAAGATGATAGATGTTAATATTGAGGCAATTCAATGCGAGAACTGGCAACTACTTAGGCAAGCGCCAGACCTCGGCGCAGTTTACACATGTTTGAACATGAATCGATATATTTGATTAAAAAAGTGCCCTATTAAAAAGTTCTAGCATATTTTACGGGTATTTTAAACTACGTTTTGATATAAAAGAACCTCCTATTTACTAAAATTTAATTTTGATAATCTTATTTCCGGTTTTGTAAATTAAAAAAAAATGTTTTTCAAGTTTCGATTTATTTTCAAAAAGAGCAATTAATCTTCTATATAAATCACTGCATTTAATAATCTATTGTAAATTTGTTTAATTCGATAAACACTTTCTAAAAAAATCAAATTTCAAACGTGGCTGTTGGTTAGAAGCCCATAACTTGACAAATAAACAAGATAGAGAAGTGAAATTGTATATTCACGTTCATACCTACTAGAAGTCCAATTAGGCTCAATATGAACGAATTCCAGAACTTCAACGTTTTTTCGTTGGCCACTTCACGTGAAATGCCCACCAGTCAAATATTCTTTTCGAGCAACTGGTACCGGAGCGATATCAAATCGGAACTGGAGCGATACGACAGTGTGAATTCTCTGATTCTTTCTTGTTTAAGAATATTTTACCGGACCGAGACTAGACATCATAGTGTGAATCGCCTCTAATGCGTCAATCTATAGGTGCGAAAGAGACAGCTCTGACTACTCACGCTGAAAGTCGCGATACGGATAACGATTATTCATGTCATTGTCATTTCACTTTAGGTTTAGGTCTAGCGTTATAGGAACCCTGTTTTCTTTTTATAGGCACTGTTATCCTTTTTAGTTCAATACTCGCGACACGTTACGAAAAGTATAAAGACAACCTAAAAAAAAATAGATTGGAGTCTGCAAGCCACGAGCAGAAATCTGCTATTCATAATTTATATTGTTAGTATCGTGGGGTACATAGACATTCAACATCAAATGAGATTCCAGTCAAATGGTAAAACCTATACGGTGTTATTATAAGTGAAACACATATTGAATACTTGCTTTAAAAAGGTCTCGTATTAAATGCACCGCGGTCGCTGAATGTTCGCCACCTTGCTCTTTTGTCTCGCTTTATTTACGTTAGGTTAGACTTGTGAAAAAGGATAACGCGAACTTGCCTCGGGTGAGCGCGGTACATTTAATTCGAAACCTTTTTAAAACAAGTGTTTAATACGTATTTAACTTTTTTGTAATAACACCGAAAATGTATTAAAAAAATGATGGTCATAAACCATGCCTGTGTACTATTAACAGGTGAATGCAGTTGGAGTGTGGTTCACCGGGGTCGATTTCAATATTGATGCGCTGTACCAGGACCAATCAAAGACAAATATGGCGTCGCACCGTCTCAAAGGACTGATAAACAGTAACCATTTCAAAAATATCGCCATGGACGCACGATTCACTCAGGATAACAGGCAAATCACATTTATTGGACAGGTAAGTTTGATAGTATTCTTGTATATACAGACTGAATATTTAGACAGTAGCAATATAATTGAGGATACTCTAGACTCGCTTTTCGTTCTAAATCAATTTAAAAAATAGGTGCTTAATATTTGACCTAGTTATCTAGAAAATACAAAACTTATACACAATCCTCTACGCGTCTATGTTAAAGCACAGTGTCAATTACTGTCGGGTGCTTTCACTTTCACTTGAAAGTGAACGTGGGAACGTTAGGAACAACACAAAAGGGTTTATTGTCCGTTTTATTATCGAAAGTTATTTACTCCGGGTCGCTCCATTGTAGCATACGGCACTGGTTATTGCACCTAGATTTATTACGATTGTGTTTATACTTTTGAAAGTCTTAGAACAAATTTTAACTTAGGTTTTCTTGGTTATTTATTAGTATTCGTTTTGATATTATTATTGTATATGTTAAATGTGACCATAAAGTGTCGTATCATATAATACTGCGAGTGTTTAATCTTTCACCTGGTATGTAGATAAAACGGTAGATGTCTGTTTTTATGCGTGCATCACTCAGAAACTACTGGATAGATACTGTTGGTTCAGAACGCGAAATGATTATTCGAAGCAAGTTAGAAATGCAATCAGCTTATTAGTTAACCATACGTGACTATATACTATATACTTATACATACATAGATAACATATACCGATGAAATTATTTTATTTCTATTTCTTAGACACTTGGTCCTTTATCCAAAAGAGTAATTATGGCGATATCTTCACTTGATATAATTTTCAGAATATACGATTTTTCTACGAACTACGTCTTCAGCGATATATATTTTCTTATCATGGAACATGGGGCAAGTGGTGTGATACGCATGTGTTAAATAACGTAGACAAAGCCCCGGGTAATAACTAGTATACTATAAGTGTGATTTAATCGTCTGTATACAAGGAAATAGGACTGGAAGTATTTATGGTTAAACTGGCTTATTTTTATGCCTTTGTATAAAGAATTTTTTGACTAACTCCTACATAGACTCTATCCAAATTATTCAACCATCACAACTTTATATAATCATATGGGAAACAATTATAATTGTGACATTTTCCTGTTGGGTTTTGAAGATGATATGAAAACTACAAAATAATTTGTTCTTCGCTATTTTCTATACCGTGAATGAAATTCTTAGTAATGTTATAAATGCGCGAATGTGTTTGTTTGTTTGTTACTCAACCGACCATCACTAAGTCATAGGTTAGCTTCCATCTAAATATACAATGACGTGAGGCAACTCATGAGCAAAAACTAGTACTTTATATACAATAAAATAGGTATAACACTTTTTTCATATAGTTTATTTACACGCACAGGGCGAATACAACGACGACAAATATCGAACCCTGATACGTTATGTGCTGCTGTCGGAGCAGAACTTCACCACCTACGCCGAAGTGGACTTGAGCGGGAAAACATACAGCGTTAACCTGAACGCGGACCTCAACAACAACACCAACGTTAACATGGACCTTCATATTGATCAGTGAGCACTTATAATTATAATTAAACCTCCTAGATATTGGACCTCGTAGGTTCATATTTCTATCCTAACAATATTATAAACTAGCTGTCCTCCCCTATGTTGTCCGAAGTACTAACGAAGAAAATGAGACAAATGTTCTCTGGTTGCGCCGCTTTATATATATTTGAAATTCCCGCATTATTGTGATCAGATCGCGACATTTTCCATCCCCGCTTCATTACCCCTTCCTGGCACATACTTACATTCATTAGCGCGTCGAACACGCCACGAGTCGTTACCGCGCCGCGTGCAAAAACAGTTTGAATTTTCGCCTGGTCAAGTGAGTAAGAATGAAACGCATCGCTCCGTATATCGTGCGTGCCGACACACTTTATAAACGATAATTGTTGCGTGAGACCTTTTGAAACTAGGCTTTAGTGTCCATCAGTGTTGAGACGGAGAAAAAACAGTGGAGTGCAATGAGAACAATCACCTAGCCGGCTAGCCACGTGGAAAATGCAACGCCACGAGGTATGTGCCAAGTTTCCTTCCTAATCTTGTTTCCATCGTCGTATCTGATGCGCAATAAAGTTGAGTATCAAATATAGCACCCTCCGCAAATACAGTCCACTTAAATAGCATAGAACATCTCCCTTCGGTGGCGTCGAATAATGTAACGGCGCCACCATTCTCTTTACACTATGACCATGCAGTTAAATATAATAGCGATTGAACAATTGAATGTTAATCTATGTAATCTGACAATATTTTTGAAGTTCTCCCTGCTGTATTCTGTCTCATTCACTCACTCAATTTTTTAACCTAAATTTTTCACTTTTTTGTACGATTTTTCAAACATTTTCTTTCATACAAACCTCATCAACTTACGTAAAACGCAATATGAAAGGAATTAGTTAAATAAGTCCAACTGTTCTGAAGTGATGTTGTTACATACATTCGGTAATTATTTTTTATTTATTTACACGAGAAAGTTTGTGAAAATGTGTGGAAATTTATTGACTTTTCCAGGCCCAAAAATACTGTAATGATTTTTATGAAATTTCACAGTAAATATATGCGTATGAATAACGTATAGTCTGTATTTTTTAAAGATATTGTTTATATGTATGTGATATGTATACGTATGGTGTAAAATCTGTTTTTTAACAAAGACACAGACGTAGACGACATTACAAAAGACAAAATATACAATCTATATAGTTTAATATTCGAGAGAGCGAGACAGAATACATTATACAGTGTTTCTTATTACATACGTCTGATTGCGCATTACGAACTCTTGGGAGTAGGCATTATAAACAATGTCATGTATTAACTGTTCACATGTATTTTTTCAATCAATATCTTACAAATTTTCGTAGGGTTACCGTGTGTACACTGCACACATGTTCTTTTTTTTTTCAATTCATAGCAAATCCCTTTTTCTCTTTGAGAGTGTGTCTATTTCCGTCCCTTTTTGCGTTAGTTTTTGTTACATACAAGGTGTTTTTTACAAACTTCGCGACATCCACGTATCGTTTCAACGCTGGTTAATGAAGCACCAGAAGCGTCTGAGTTTCGCTTTCAACTGGGACGCGAACCGGGACCCCTCGCAGAAGGTGAGCGTCGACGTGCAACTGGACTAGAAGGGCGCGTGGCACCACGCCGGCCACTGCACCTTGTATTACCCGGGGAGGATGCTCAATGGAGAGTTCGAGTTTCTCTTACGAAGTTAGTCACGACATTGCTTACATAACGACATGATCAATTCTCACCAGCACATATTAACTCATTACAATTGAGTTAAGCCCTCATATATACCTAGAAGAATATCGATAGGAAAATATCGACAAATCTAGGTAGCTAACACATTCGTATAAGTAAGATGTTTGAAGGAGTTTAACGTGGGGGTGTTTGTAGCTGTTAGTCTGTCATGTAGTGGCTTTTATATTTTGTTCATATTTGACTACATTTTGTAATATTATGGTATGGAATTTGTTATGTAATATAATTCGCTTATTGTGAACATGTCAATTGGATGGAAAATAATACCACGGATCTATTCATTCTGAGATGCCACAAGACTCCCTGGAAACTTTAACACGCGGTCCACTATCTTGTTAGAACAGTGAAATAACCACAAAGCATTGGTAAATATTATTACCAACTCGACAATGCTAATAATAATGTAGAAGATTGGTTTATACAAATAAACAAATTAAAAATGATTATGCTTGTAATCGTTACAGTAAATAGATTAGTTCTCGCAGACCTTGTACGCGTTAAATTTATCATCATACTCAGTATGTAATAGACCCACTACAGGATCATAGGCCTCTTCTCGTAGGAGGGTATGGGCGTAATGATCCACGCACCAGCTCACAACGTATTGGCGATTTTAAACTAGGAGAAATGTACAGTTCTATATTTTTCCGACAAACAGTGGTACCTACGAGAACTGTCTCATGTTCAGGTTTCCTTTATGATCACACAATAGTGTTACCAATTTAAATTCGTAAGTGTACGTAAATTTCGAAAAATTCGCCGGTATATGCAGGGGTTCGAACTTGTAGACATCGGATTAATATTCCACCGATCAAATCATATGAGCACATCGGCTTAGTTTTATTTAATTTTTGTTAAATTTACAGTGTAACCTTAGTATAAGTCTCCTGAAACTTTCAGTAAGAGTTAATGCAAAATATTACAAATATTACCTTTACATTACAAATACATTTATATAAAAAGTCTTTATAACGGGTAGACTGGTGAAGCTGTTAAGACCTTGATAGGTCAACAGTGTAGTCAGTTCGAGAAAAAAAAATATAGCGAATTTTTAATCATTGCAGAATATAGATAGAAAGTATTATTGACCTCTATTCAACAATTTTTTCCAACCGTGGGTACGTCATATAAATCATTCTCACTTCATACCAAAACAATGTGTCAACAGGTTCAGACACGTTAAATTGTAATTATTGTTTGTTGCTAAGTAACGGTTAACATTACCGTTTTTTACGAGTAATTGTTGTTAGCGTTCAAGTTGCAACGACTCAGAAACGAAAAAGGGTTTTTGAAGTGAAACTTCTAATGCGACTTCCAGCAAGGTTGCGTTAAACGTTTAACGCTACCATTTATGAAAGCACTGTTGCGTTAAACGTTCAGCACTCCTGGGGGAGGGGGAATAGAAAGAGACAGAGCGAGAAAAATAATCAAAAATTTCATATCTTACTTTAGTTATCATAATCCCATTGTAAATGTTATAGATTTGGATATTTTGAGACCCCAAAATGATAATTAAAAGATGCGATCAACTGTGAATTGTAAGCGATGTTAATAAAGTTTGTCTTAAAGAAACATTATGATTTCACTAAAAATCAATTTCTACTTTTTGACTTGACCAAAACAAAAAAACCTGAAGTACCTACATGAAAAGCTAACATGGAGGCAAACACGTCTTACATCTACCTACACGCGTTCTGCGTCATATCCCCTACGATACCTATACACAGAACCACAGCGTTCAGGGGTT